>JAJOZX010000568.1:1152500-1306121 GCA_023014485.1 Bathynomus jamesi | reverse complement strand
TGCTTTAGAGGAGCAATCAGTGATTGGTTTGAAAGTTATTTGTCCAATGGATATAATTTTGGATCAGTAAATAAGGTTTGCTCAACTAAAGCGCTTGCCAAATATGGTGTGCTACAGGGCTCAGTTCTGGGTCCACTGTTATTTTTATTATATATAAATGACCTTCCACGTTCATCTGATATACTGAACTTCATAATGTTTGCACATGATACAACTGTCTCTTTTTCTTGCAAAGCTGTTAATACAGCTAAGAATATATTTCATTCAGAATTCATCAGTGTAATGAAATGGTTGACCAACCAATAAACTCTTCCTAAATACCAGTAAAACAAATTTCATGATTTTTACTAATAAAAAATGTATATCCTGATGAACTTAATGTTAATGAAATCGCCATAAAAGAGTGTACTGTAACAAAATTTCTTGGTGTAATGCTAGATAAGAATTTGCAATGGAGTGATCATGTAAATTATATCGCGAAAAAGACTTCAAGGAGCGTTGCTATAAAGTTTAAACTTAGAAATGTAGTCCCTAAACAAGTTTTATTGACTATCATATTCTTGTTCTTCCTTATATAACATACTGCACCCTTGTTTGGGGAAACTCCGCTAACAACACATTAAATGGTATTTGTCATCCAAAAACGAGCAATAAGGTTATCTGATGCTGATTTCGTTGATCACTTTATTGCATTATTTAAAGAGCTAAGCCTACTAAAGCTCACCGATATAACCAAACTGGCACATTTTATTTTTATTTACAAGTGCAAGAACAAAATCATTAATTTACAATGGGTAAATAGATATTTTGTAACTCATCAAGAAATCCGCTCGTATCAGACCAGAAATAGACCAAAGCTTGTTATACCTCAATTTAGGTTGTCTTCATCTCAAAAACTATCCATTTTCATTGGATTGAAATTATGGAATGACTTGCATGCCGATATAAAAAATATTGTGAATGTAAATTTGTTTAAAACCAAGTTGAAATCCCGATTAATAATGGCATACTAACAAAAATCTAAGATTATTGTCCACTAATATTGTTTAATATTGTCCACTAATATTGTTTAATATTGTCCACTAATATCGTTTAATATTGTCCACTAATATTGTTTAATATTGTCCACTAATATTGTTTAATATTGTCCATTAATATTGTATTACATGTTTTAACTATTAATAGTACTTATTTACTTGTTATTAATTAATAATAATTAAATAACTAGCTGCTTATTTTTAATAAGAGCCCAGTAAAGCCTAAAGCTTAAGGGCTAAATAAAATAAATAGTCGAGCTTCACAATTATTCATGTCATTGTAAATTGAAAAAATGTATTTATTTTAAATGAAAAAACTTCACTTTTTTTCTACGTGAAGGTCAAAATATGATAATAAAAACCCACTCTAATAAACTGTTTATTTCCACAACAGTTTCGATGCCCACTGGCATCCTCTTCGGGTGGATACAGAAAAATGAATGAATCAAAAACAAGAGGGAAAACAGTCCAGGGACCATTAAGAAATTCGCACCTTGGTTAGATCCCGTTCTCCCGACACTGGAAGGACATTTTTATTAAAGGGACCCGCTTATAAGTACATTCGCAAAAATTTAAAACTATCTTCTTGTTCTTACATACAGATTCTATTATTTTTTTTACATAATTATTACATTTATTATTAAATTTATTACATTTAATATTGCATTGTTATTTATTACAGAAATTATAAATTTATTACATTGATTATTACATTGTTGTTTATTATACAGAAATTATAAACCGAAAAACGAATGAAAGAGGCGAGAAGGAAACAATCCAGAGACCATTAAGAAATTAGCACCTAAGCTAGATCCCGTTCCCCCGATCCCAGAAGGGCATTTTTATTAAAGGGTCTCGCATCTTGTTCTATACATACAGATTCTATTATTTTGACATAATTACTGCATTTATTATTGCATTTACATTTTTTAACATTATTACCTTTACACTAATTATTACATTTATTTTATTACCTTTATTATTACATTTATTGCATTTATATTTATTTCCACATTTGGAAATAAATATAAATGCAATAAATGTAATAATAAAGGTAATAAAATAAATGTAATAATTAGTGTAAAGGTAATAATAATAAATGTTAAAAAATGTAAATGCAATAATAAATGCAGTAATTATGTCAAAATAATAGAATCTGTATGTATAGAACAAGAAGATAGTTTTAATTTGTGCGAATGTACTTATAAGCGGGACCTTTTAATAAAAATGCCCTTCCATTGTCGGGAGAACGGGATCTAACCTAGATGCGAATTTCTTAATGGTCCCTGGACTGTTTTCCCTCTTGTTTTTGGTTCATTCATTTTTCTGTATCCACCCGAAGGAGATGCCAGTGGGCATCGAAACTGTTGTGGAAATAAACAGTCTATTAGAGTGGGTTTTTATTATGTATTTATTTTATTATTAATAAAGGTTATTCTATTCTTCTATGGGGTGCAGAGGTCGAATGTAAAGGTTTTGCTGGAGCTCATAGGGATAATAGAAGTCGGTCTGTTAATTTAGATAAATCTTGTAGTGAAGGCTTATTCCAACGGTTTAGTATACCTAAGGTTAGTTCGGAAAGTGATCTTGATAGTTCAGTAGGAAATCTACAATTAGATTTCAGTATGAGTTGCAAGAAGCAAAAGTATTACTTTGGCTAGTACACCTCAGAAATCGGATAAACTATTCGATTATGATTTTAATTTCCAAAATAAAGGTAATGGGAAGAATTTAGAAACTGATAAGACAGAAAATTTAAATTCAAACAAGGGGCTAATTGGTAAAGAGAGTGATAATCTGGGGGAGATTTTTAATGAAGGAAAAGGCCCAAGAAGGCCAGTAATCAGGTCGTTAGGGGAGGCCGTAGATTATTCATGGGTCCAAGGTAAGATTTTAGAATATAAGCAATAGGGAAGGCGAAGGAGAAAATAAAATACTGAACGGAACTAATTTGGTTGTGAAGTTAAACTATTAGAAGAATACTTTTAATTATTTTAAGTTTGGAGTGGGAATGAGTTCATTGGGAAAAATTTCTGGAAAAACCCATAGTAATATTTTGTGAATTTCGGGCTTCAATTAGGATTATAATGTATAGGTTGTTAATTGTTTACCATTTTGATCTAAGAATTTAAAGTTAAATTTGTCTAGATGGTCGTTTGTGGCAGAAGAGAAATGGAACTTGGTGTAACGTGATGGAAATAATTTTCTATTGCTATATTTTGAAAATATCTAATTGCTTTGTAAAATAATTTTTTAAGTATGTTAAGGAACCATTTAAGTGGAGATTTGTCAATCAAAGATATATAAATGTTAAGGTTTCGGGTAGGGTTTAGGTGAGTTGTACTAGATGCTATGTTTAGATCATAATTGTGTTAGAGAGATGTAATGCAGTTGTTGTATAAGTTTCATTGCACAGGATATTGGTGTGTGCGTTTGTGAAGGCTACCAATAGCATAAGTACTCATGGCTAATCTTCTGCAGAGTTTGACCCACGGTCTTCGTATCAGACTTCCAGTGAGCATGCTGTGCACCATAAGGATTGTACACTCTTGTACATATTGACAAGCAACCGCTTTTGTCAGGCAAGTATTGACAAAGCAGAATCGAGTTTCACCTGAGGAGGAATGTACATGGTGCTCCATTTCCTGACAGAATGGAAATGACTGGGTGCCATTACAAACTCTCCTTATGAATCGTCATGGAGTCTGGTTCCTGAGAATGAAGTGGTCTTTATTTGCTGCCATTCTATTATACTGAGGGAACGCCTGATTTAATTTATTGAAGGCATTGACTTTGTATTTAAAAAACAAAAACAACAACAACAACAACAACAGGGTCTCTTAGTGGAATTATAAATTTTGATATGTTGGCAGTTTAAAATATTGGAGACCCACCGAGGACTGGACGTTGAAAATTATTTTATTTTGGTAACTAATTTATTAACATTTCGGAATGTGCATGAATTGAGAGTTATAAGTACATTCCTAGATTCTAGGTTAAATTCTGTAGGTTTAGAGGTTTTAAATTTGGAAGTTATTCTTTACTAGTTTGCTTGAGTTTGTCAAGCATTCGGGTGGTGGGGGGGTAGGAAATGTAACAGGATAAAGTACCGCTAGTACAAATGCGAAACAACTAACCACCCGAACGCCTAGGGTAACCTAAAAGAAATAAGTTCTGTGCGGACAACTCTAAATGAATTTATTTTATCATCTGTTTTGTAAGCGAAAGCATTTGTAGTTCTTTTAATCCTTAATCTGAGAAATTTAAGGAACTTGATTCAGCTTAGAATACGAAAATCCTGTGGTTAACAAATTCCTGGTTAAGGGAATCTCGATGTTATTCATATTTCAGTGAAAGGTCTCTTGTTTAAAGAGCCTTTTTATCAGGGAGGTGGAGCTTGGCTTCGCCTGGTGACGCTGCATGGGCTTTAGTTGGCCATCACTGAGCCTAACGCATTACCAGGTTATCCAAGTGCAGTAATTACAGGCGCATATCCCTAGTAATACGAATACTTTGTAACTTTTTCTTTAGTTTAGGTTTGTTTATTAAGAAAGTGTATATGTTTTTTGTTTAACTTGTTTGTATTATAGTTAGGTAATAGGATGTACCAGATAAATTATTATTTAACTGTTTCTCTTTTGCCTTGAACGACGTAATTGAGGTTTATAGTAATTTAATAAGTTAGTTGGTGAAAAGGATAATCCTCAACTCCCTTAACGGCATCCCTCTGAACCTGCGCATTTAATTAGTAAGCCTGTATAACGGCGCATCTCCTCTGCCTTCCTAGAAGCTTGGCGGCCCTTCCGTGGGGTATACACGGCTCGAGTTAGCACGGGTGGGCTGAATGTAAGCATTTAGCTTTACACTCAGTTTCGTTTACAGTACTGTACTGACGATAGATTTTGCTTTTCACCAGAATATTATAAAATTGGTACTTAAGAAATATTGAAATGACCTTAAAAGGAACATGATAGGAAAGTACCATTTGGCTGTTTACTTAGTGCATGATAGAATTTAGCAAGATTACATCAAAGTTTTGATATCGTGAATGACAATGAAAATAAGCACAGGCGGAAGTGAACAAAAAAATAACTAACAGAATGAATTTTGAATCTTGGATTTTAAGAATGCAATTATGGGTTGTTTAACTTCCTTCGCAACATCTAGGGTATTATGAAGAGAGGGGGGAGGAACATACTAGGGGCACTCAATATATTTTGCCCCACCCTTTTTTCTTAGCTAAATAATAGGCCACGGGGCTGAAATGTCTTTTGGGCCGTACATTTGAACTTTCTGCGTTCAAACGTACGGCCCAAAAGACCGGATTTTTCCAGTTTGAACCTCCCCTCCTTGTATAAAACAGCTTTTAAACGCCCTTGTATAAAACAGCTTTTAAACGCCCTTGTATAAAACCGATGGTTAACGCAGTTTCGAAAATGGCGTCTGACAGTGATGTGTGTCGTAAACAGAGAGCTGTTATCGAGTTATTAATCGCAGAGAAGGAAACGGTTGGAAATTATTCACAAACGTCTACAAAACGTTTACGGAGATGCTGCTGTTGATCGAAGCACAGTTGGATGCTGGTCTAAATGTGCGAGATCATCGGAGAGAGGGAGAGCCAGCCTCGATGATGAGCCACGCAGCGGTCGCCCGGCATCGGCTGTCACATCTCGCAACGTGCTAACAGCATCATTCGATCAAATCGGCGCGTCACATACAAGGAGCTATCACTGGAGCTAGGAATTAGTGAAGGAGGTGTGAATACGATAATTCAGCAACTGGGATACTCTAAAGTGTGTTCACGGTTTGAGATCTTCAGTCAGTTCACGAGGAACAAAGCCCAAAGAAAATAAATTGCTTCTGAGTCGTTGGTTTGATACGAGACAGAAGGGGACGACTTCCTTTCACGAATTGTGACTGGGGATAAGACTTGTGCACACCCCTTTGAACCTGAAACAAAACGCCAATCCAGTGGAAGAAAGTTTCAGTGACGATGAGGTTCTTGAGGAGGTTAAGAGGTGGCTCCAGCTGAGCCCAGCGGACTTTTACCAGCAAGGAATAAAGGCCCTTGTTTCGAGGTGGAGGAAAGCCGTAGAAAATGATGGAGACTATGTGGAAAAATAAAAACTTGTAAAAAAGGTATGTAACTACTTGTGTACATTTCTGGAACTTACAAGGAAACTTGGAAAGAAAAACAAAAGGTGGGGCAAAATATAATGAGTGGCCCTCGTATATCTTTACTTGCCGTCCGAACCACGGGTCACTACATAATCTGGACACGAAGGACTATCTCCCATCGAACTACTCTCCAGACCAAATGTCGCTTAACTTCGCTGATCGACGGGAAGCAGCGTTACAACAATGGACACGACGTGAAACGAAGGTAACTGCATCAAAATTTTTAGAAATCTTAAAATTAGTCCGCTGCAACCACTGTCAGTCAAAACGGTTACAGAGAAGAGAACTGAAAAAATGGGATTTGGTGTGGTTCTTTTCTGATGAAACTTTCAGTTCGTGATAAAGCTATTTTGGCACGTGTTCTTCATTGTCACTTCCTCCCGCCCCTTACCCTGTTGTACTTCTTGGACAACTTCGCTATGGCCTCCCCCCGGACGATACCCCTACCACCCGTAAGAAAGGTACTTTGGACGGATGGGACAAAATTTCGTCTGTCGACTTTGTGTTCCTTCGACAACAGTGGCTTTCGTCGTAAGACCCGCCCATGAACTCCTGATCGGTTCAGGATTTTTCGTATTGTGGAATGATGAACGTGTGTGTTGGCACTTGCCAAAGATCTTTGAAGGCCTTTTCATGTCACTCTTGGCTTACTGCTAACCTCACGAACGAGTTTTCTAATCATCCTGAGTGGACATCTTCGGTGATCGGCCACTCTTGGGAAGGTTGTCGTCGCCTTTGTCCCGCCATTTGCGAATAATCTGACGAACATGACACATGAATTCCAACTTTGTTCCCCTCCCAAGATTTTCCCTCCGTAGGTTATTCGAGAGCTTCTTTAATCTAGGCATGATACTCGATGCTCTGTACGTTATCTGCATGAAAGTGGTGCCTGAAATGCAAAAGAAACTAATTACGAGGGTGATCAATCACATTAAAATAATATCAATACGGAATGATATATGTGAGCAAAACACCGTCTGTTCAACAAATTTATGAAGATACACAAATGGTTCACTTTCTTTCGCGCGTCCCCCTTTTCACAACTATGCGAACTAAGGTTTCTATATGCGAATGGTAGGATTGTGTTACCAGATATGCAAAAGGTTTTGTCATATGTACTGTAAGTACAAAATATATTGACCGGCTTCAGCCATACAAATCGATTGCAGTGGATGGGTCCATTTACTTTTCCGCACAACTGTATATTATATGACATATATCGTCTACGAGTGTACTACAGGGTGTCCCAGAAGTCTTGGAGGGGTTTTATTTGGCTATAACCGTTTTCTTTTTTGATTGATATATTTTTCTTTTTCAATTAAAGTACCCTTGCTGCGATTAATGAAAATGGAATCCTGGACAGTGCAACAAAGAGTGGTTATTATGGAACTTTATTTGACAAACAACTCTTCCATCGTTGCCGCTCAAAGAGCTTTGCGATTAAAATTCAACACGCGTTCTGCTCCTTCTGATCGAGCTATTCGACGGTACGTTGCTAAATTTCGTATGGGAAAGGGTACAAAATTGAAATTGCTCAAGAAATTAAACGACAAAATCATCAGAGTCGGATAACGTACGCTAATGTGATTTTAGATTTACGCAATAAAAATGAAGATTTTCACCAGATATTAAATTTGTAATTGAAATCTCAATAAATATATTTTCAAGTGTTACAAACCTTTTTTTATTTGATCCCCAAACAAAAAAGTTATAGCCAAATAAAACCCATCCAAGACTTCTGGGACACCCTTTATAAAAAGGAGTCCTATCCGTCCGTCTGTCCGACACCATGTATTTACTACAGTATTAAGTAATTCTGAACATAGAAATAAATGGGCTTTGCTTTGTTTCAACTTTTTACTCTAGCGCGTTAAGATTTTCTTTGCTTGATACAATGGATTCGGATGTGAAGCTTAAGATTTTCATTGCTGCGTTCTTTTCTATAGTTTTATTGACTGAATAATTGACTTCCCGGTAATTGGAGGGGCCTGCGGGCTCCCCAGTTACTGAGGCCGAAGGCCTCAGCACCACAGATCTAGCTAAATTGGCCCGTAGGGCCCACTTTTGCTAGTATATCAGAAAATTAAACAATACAGATACTGAAAATTATAAATGTCTTCTTCACATGTTTGTCATTTTCTCTCATAAATTAAGGTTTTTGTTTCTGTAAAGAAACTAAATTTCATCACCATAAAATGCTGAATGCCTTTTATATCGCATTCTTATCCAAAGCCTTTATTAAAATCCATAATTCTTCTGTGACTCAAATAATGTTCTCTCTCTGTCTCCTTAATCAAAATTTCCAATTAATACCAGTGTGCTGGTATTCCCAAGAGGGAGAATATATATATAGTTTGAGAATTAAACTCTGGGGTAGAGTAGTTGGTTGTATATACTGTAGATTTGCTGGTTTTCTTTCTTCTACTCTCCCTGCTCAATCATCTTTACTCCGAACCTCCAGTTTTTCAACCCCTTCGTTTTAATTAATATTTATTTTCCCATGGGGACTTCGATCTATTCATCGCTATTCAGTGTTAAGTTTTCATTGCGATAATTAACCTACTGTATATATATACACCATATTTTATTGCCAATCCACTCCACTCCATTTGGGGACGAAACAGCACTCAGAATTAAGGACCTTCCACCTTCCTCGAATATAGCATTTTAAGAATCTTCCATTCTCAGTTTTTTCCATAACCTTCCAACTTTCCAGCCGCCGACCTGGCCCTGTTTAAGAATCTGCCCCTACCCCCGAAAATAGTCAGACTTGTGGGGATTGTTGTTTTCCCTTTTCGCTGAACGTATATTAGGAGCCAATTGGATACATAAACAAGCAGTTGGGCAAGAGGCAAAGGAAGTTCTTTGTAGTCAACATTTCAACTGTTTAGGACAAAATAAAATCCTATTTCTTACGGAATGCTTCCGAGCCAAAAGGAAGCAATTTTGAAATTTTAAAGAAAATTCAAAACAGACAAAATATATAAGGTTATAAAGATACAAATAAATATTTAGTCATAATGTGATAGTTATTTTCTGCTTTTCCATGTAAAAAATATGTATCTACACACACACACACATGCAGAGCTGAAAAAGTTACTTCGTAAAAGTAACTCGTTACAATTACAGTTATTTGCCTATAAAAAGTAGTTAAATTAAACATTACTGTGCTGACAAATTTAACTCAGTTAGGTTATAGTTACAAATAAAAAGTAACGGAGTTACTTTCATGTTACTTTACGTTTCAAGGGTTGGAATTTCCACGAGTTCAAGAAATAGCTTTTGCAAATTAATTAACAATAAATTTATACTAAAAGCTCACTCTCAGTTTATATAAATTTTGGATCACCTGAAGATCAGGGCCCCCAGCCTTCTTTAGTTAGCTTTATAAGGCTAACTAACGAAAATATCACGACCTAACCTAACCAATCGTCAAGGGCGTACTGTTAATGATCTCTTTTCCGAGAATACCCTGTCGTGAAAATCTGTTTTATTGATTGTTTTATTTACTTAATCTGCATTATTATTGCTGTCTACTCCTTTTTACTGCTTTATATTGATATTACTGAACTCTCTATAAATAAAGGCAATTTGGGTAGACGTGACCTTGAAGCTGGGACACTAGACATAAATTCGGGACATCTTAAAATGAAGAGGGAGGAATTTGAAAGACAACAGTTTAAACTGCTTGACTGGTTTCTTTAATTAAACACGAAGATAATGAAGGAGAAAGCGAGTGTGATTACATGATTTAATAATATATCGTAGAGAGAGAATTAGATAAATACACAGACTTAAATCGCAAATTATATTTTAATAAAAAATAATCCCATAAGAAAATTCGTAACGAGCCTGACCGAGCCGAGCGGGACAGTTCAAATTCTGTTAGACCTACTGAGCAATTTTCCCCGTTATTGACAACCACGGTTATAATTTGGGTTCCGTTTTAAAATAATTATTTATGAAATTTTTTATTAACATTTAGCACATTAGGCATAATTTTATTGTTTCAAAATAATTAATTCTTTACGAAATTTTATATTAATATTCGGCACATTACAAGTAATTCAATTTTAAAACAATAATAAGAATCATTATGAATTTTATATTAAAATTCAGCACATGACAACCCTTCTCCTAGCGCTAAAGTCTCTCCACAGTGACGCTATTTGGGAGTTCTTTCGGAAAAATGAAATGAAGACAGAAAAGCATCAATACACAAGTCTACGCTATGAGTGTAGTTTTCTTTCATTGAATTATAAAGAAAACGATTTATGATGCAAACCATTTATGAGTTATTTTAGATAATTACACAGCATATTCATAAAATTTTAATTTCCTACTGAAAACCACGGTATATATTGTATTATATTTTATATCAAATAAATTGTTAAATTTTACTCATAATAATTAGTTTCAGAGACTCGCGAAAATAATTTCTATAATTTCGATAAATAACACTGCACTGCGCCGTAAGAGTTGTTTAGAAAATTAAAGGGTACCTTCCTGTTATCTCGGACACCAGACTTTTTGCCAGTTGCCAGACTTCAATTTTGACACACAATATTTTCGTTAAAACTAACGAAAAAAATATCAGGTTTGTTTATTAGGAAATAGTGTATATGTTTTTTGTTTAACTTGTTTGTATTACAGTTAGGTAATAGGATGTACCAGATAAATTATTATTTAACTGTTTCTCTTTTGTCTTGAACGACGTAGATGATGTTTATAGTAATTTAATAAGTTAGCTAGTTGGTGATAAGGATAAAAAGCTCTACTCCCTTAACGGCACCCCTCTGAACCCGCGCACTTAATTAGTAAGCCTGTATAACGGCGCATCTCCTCCGCCTTCCTAGAAGCTTGGCGGCCCCTTCCGTGGGGTATACACGGTTCGAGTTAGCACGGGTGGGCTGAATGTAAGCATTTAGCTTTACACAGTTTCGTCTACCCTAACCGGGTACTCAATTAACCTAATTAGTTGGTAGGGTTACGTTAAGTCGTGATATTTTCGTTAGTTTTAACGAAAATATGCTGTGTCAAAATTGAAGTCTGGCAACTGGCAAAACGTCTGGGGTACGAGATGACAGGAAAGTACCAATTAAAGTATTTTAGTGAAGCCCATGGTATGTGAGTTAAGATACTATGCATAATTTGTATTTGGCACATCAGGATTGATAGGAATGTGACGTAGGTTATTCCACCCAATCGCTTCTATTTCTTGAGAAATGTGCCGCATCTATATTTCCAATTATGGTTGGTTTGCTATGAGTTTCATATCCGTAAGCATCTGATTTTATTTAAAAATTGAACTAATGTACATTTTCTTTGTTTCAGATTTGGATTAAATATGCCGAGAGTTTGTAATAATACACCTAATTCATTCTGTCATATATGTGGACGATTTACTACTACTAAAAATAGGCACGAAATCACCGTACGAGTACGAAAGCATTACCACGCCTACTTTGGCTGTAAGATCGACGATCAGGACAAGGTTTGGGCTCCACATTATGTTTGTAAGTCATGTGTGGAATGTTAGCGTCAGTGGGCTTGTGGGAAGAAGGAAATGCCTTCCGGCATCCCTGTGATTTGGAGAAAACCGAGAAATCACTATGACGATTGCTACTTCTGCATGACAAACGTGGCTGGACATAATAATAAAAATAAGAGGCACATCACATACAGTATACGAGTATTCCATCAGCCATCCTCCCTGTGCCACATTCAAGTGAAATTCCTGTGCCGAAGCTGCCTCTTGAATTTGAAAATTTTGATTCAGATGTAGACAACATCTCAATAACAGCAGAGTTGTGTTCAAATGAACATGACGAAGAATATGCTGTAGCCAAAAATCAGTCACCAAAATTGATAAGTCAGAATGATCTCAATGACCTAGTAAGAGATTTAGCATTACCAAAAGATTCGGCAGAACTTCTGGGATCAAGGATCAAAGAATGGAATGTACTCGCTCCTTCGACAACATTCTACTGGTACAGACATCGTGAAAAAGATTTCATAAATTTTTTTCTCGACTGAAGGATCATTGGCATACTGCAATGATATAGTAGGTCTGGTAAAGGCGATGGGCAAAGACTACCAACCATGTGCCATGTGACTGGCGCCTACTTATTGATTCCTCAAAGCGAAGTTCGAAAGCTGTCTTACTGTATAATGGAAACAAAGTTACCGCTCTGCCTAAGGGCATTCCGGTCATTTGAGAGAGACTCGTAGAAATCTTTCATTTCTTTTAAACAAGATAAACTATGAAGAACACAAATGGTTTGTTTGTGGTGATCTAAAGGTGATCGGCCTTCTTTTAGGCCAACAGGCTGTCTTTACAAATACCCATTCTTTTTATGTCTGTGAATAGCAGAGACAGAGAGGAACACTATGTGAGGAAAGAATGGCCTCAGAGAATACAGATTATTCCAGGACAAGCAAACATCAATGATAATCCACTGGTAGATCGTAACAAGATACTGTTACCTCCACATAAAGCTTGGATTAATGAAAAATTTCGTCAAAGGTCTCAACAAAGGATGTGGATACCAATTTTTATGGCAAATCTTCCCTCAAATTAGTCATCCTAAGCCGAAGGAAGGAGTGTTCGTCGGTCCTCAAATAAAGCAACTCTTAAGCGATCCAGCATTTCAAGATGCATTGACAGGTCATGAAAAAGATGCTTCACTAGCTTTTAAGGCTGTCGTGAACAACTTCCTTGGTAACAGGAAATCTGATGACTACAAAGAAATACTGTAGTTAAAGACATGATCCGAAAATATCGTTTGCTGGGATTTGACACAAGTGTTAAGATTAGGCTGACCATACGTACCGTTTTGTATGGGTTTTTGTATGGGTTCTGTCACTAAGAATAATTGTAAGCTCAATATGTTTTTGTACTTACTTTTTCATGAATACAGAATATTACATAACCCCCGTCCCTTTTTTGCCATCCCAATGTCCCGTTTTTGTCTCAAGGAAATATGGTCAGCCTAGTTAAGATACACTTCCTAGACTCTCATCTTGATTTTTTTCCTGAAAACTTAGGCGCGGCGGTAAGCGAGGAACAGGGAGAAGGATTCCACCAGGATATTTCACAAATGGAATGAAGGTATCAGGGAAGATGGGATGTTTGAATGATAGCAGACTAATGGTGGAGTCTAAAGAGAGATGTACCGAAATCAGTACACAAGAGAAAATCGAAGAAAAGGAAGTTTCTTTAGCTACTGACTGCTCTAATAAATTCAATGCATTACTGTTGATGAATGGTTGGTTTAGTCATTCACAATTTTTATATATAAATCTCTCTCTCTCATATATATATATATATATATATATATATATATACTGTATATTTGGGTGGTCCAAATGTAGGGTGAAAATTTGAAATTTGTCTGAACCTAGCGAACACATGGTGCCCTCATTGCACTTCATGTACAATAGCATTTTGTAAAATTTGAAGAAAATTGGATGATGTTTAGGGGTCCCGCAAAACGTCTAGTTATTTTAATCTCAGAAAATTCTAGCAAAACAGCCAATTTCCTTTAATTCTTTGAAAATTATTAGTTGTAGCCTATATCTTTCTATAGTTACGTTTATGAGACCTAATTTCTGTTTTTTGTGTCCACAGGTAGTGTTTTTGATTGGATAATGGATATGGTGGTAACACGAAGTGGGCCAGCCTTTTGGCTTGTTGGCCACCCAGACCCAGATATCACCGGTGCTCGATTGCCTTCCAGAGGCCAAGTGCTTACGAAATATTACTTCCATCACTCTGTCATGAAGCAAACGAAAGCAGATGCTGCAAAAGCATCTATTCAAGCAGTGCTAGAGATATGGGAAAAGGCTAAAATTCCAACATCAACCATGGTTTACAGCAAAATCAAACTTTTGAAAATGATTGATGAGTACGACAAGCTCAAGAAAAACCGCAATCGAGACTCCGAGACCTGTCGTACTCAAGAGGCAATGTTCCGGGACCAGCTCGAGGATCTCTTTGATGTGGCTCACAAAGATGCGATGATTATCATGTCAAATGAAGAGGATAAAGCCTTCCTGGTGAGCCAAAGGGAAGATCGAACATCATACTCCATGACCGGGATCGATGTTATTCACACCAAAGTCAGCGCGGAAAAGAGGAAATGAGAGGAGATGATTAAGCAACAGAAGGAGAGAAGTGAAAATGAGAAGGCGTTATTTGAAGTCTCTGATTCCTCGCAGATGGCACTGCCTTCCTCCTCAGAAACAGATACAGAAGAGAGTGACGCGGAGTTTACGCTCAAAGATGGCAGGTCACTGCAACTAAGGAAGGAGAGTCGACGTGTTCTGCTCAGCCCAAAAGTGACTGCAGCCATTGATCGGTTCAACATCTCCGACAGGGCCGCCATGGGCCTTTCGGGAGCCCTGGCAAAGGCAACGGGGCAGAACCTGAATAAGATGACGCTCTCACGAAGTTCAATTCGACGACACAGGATGGAATACGGAAGCATTCGCAAAGACAAATAAGAACCTGAACCTCCCTCCCAAAACCCACTCCTCCACCACTGGGATTCGAAGCTTCTTCCTGATGTGTCCAAGTCTGAGAAGGTTGAGAGGATTCCCATCCTGGTCACAGGAGGCAACCAAGAGATCCTTCTCGGGGTCTCCAAGATTGGCAGCAGCACAGGTGTGAACCAGTCGAACGCTTGCATCACTGCTCTTCAGGAGTGGAACCTCATGGATCATGTGCGAGGCTTGGTGTTCGACACCACAGCCTCAAACACTGGTCTGTCCGAAGGAGCTTGCATGAAGATACAGGCTGCCATCAACCGGGAGATTATTTGGATCGCTTGCCGTCACCATATCCTGGAAGTTGTTCTCTCTGATGTCTTCAAGAAGCAGTACGGACCATCCAGCGGCCCCAATATCCCCTTGTTCATGCGGTTCCAAGAGCAGTGGAGATTCATTGATGGAACCCGCTGGAAGCCAGCAACGCACGATGAGAATATCGTGGAAGAATTCTCTGGTCCCCTGGCAGGATTCAAAGAAAGGGCGCTGAAGGACCTGAAGGTGGCAATCGAGTCAAAGGCTCACCTCAGGGACGATTACAAGGAACTCCTTGTCCTGTCATACACCTTCTTGGGGGAAATTCCAGAGGGAGGTATGAAGATTAGGGCACCTGGGGCCTTCCACTAAGCCAGATGGATGGCAAAGGCCATTTATGTTCTTAAGATCTTCCTCTTCAGAGAGCAGTTCACCCTCACTGCTCAAGAAATGTGTGCGGTGCGGAATCTCAGCCTCTTCACTTCTCTGTTCTACACCAGGTACTGGCATCAAGCAACGATCGCATCATATGCCCCAAAAATGACTTGGATTTCATGAAGGATCTTGAGAGCGGAATTCCGAATCGTCAGCTGGCGAACACTGCCCTCACAGCCTTCAAACGCCACCTGTGGTATGTGTCCGAGGAATTGATCGGTCTTGCATTCTTTGATGACCGGATTGGAGAGAGGAGAAAGTTGCAATGGTGGAAAATCTCAAGAAGAGAGAGCGGAAGGGACTGAAGAGAATTGATGGCAAGAGATTCTCTCCTCAAACACCGCTTTCTGACTTCGTGACTGCCAAGACCAAGAACATCTTTGACCTCATTCTCCCGAATGGTCGTCAGGAGTCGGAGTCCTTCCTCGCCAAGCCACCTTCTTCTTGGAACAAAGATGAAACCTACCAACAATTCTTGGCCTCTGTCGCTTCACTGAAGGTTGTGAACGACAGCGCCGAAATGGGTATTGCTCTGATCACACAATTCAACTCATCCATCACCAAGGATGAGACCCAGAAGCAGTGCCTCCTGAAAGTTGTAGCGCAGCACAGGAAAGATATGTCCTCCATGTCAAAAGCTGTCTTCCTGAAAAAACTTAGAATCTACAATGACGCCTTTCCTTTTCCGTGAGCTTATTTGAGATAATTGTTTCAATTTTTTGTGATGACCGGGAAGTTGAAGTTTTGCGGGACCCCTGAATATCGAGATAAGAAACTGAAATTTTGTCCGAAGACATGTTTAAGGCAATGGTAATAGGGCGACATGTGTCTAAATTAAAATTCCAACTTTTAATTTTTTGGACCACCCTAATATATATATATATATTATATATATATATATATATATATTATATATATATATACATATATATGTATGTGTATATATATATATGTGTGTGTGTGTGTATATATATATATATATATATATGCATACAGGGTGAGTCACGAGGAAATGTCATAACTTCGAGAGCTTATAGCTGAGGTCATTCCTAGTCAAAAACTTCATATGAACATAGAACATATGAACATTCATAACGGTTATGGAGCGATGGAAGTTTGAATGTTTAAAAATAAGAATAGGCGAACAAATAGCGGCTAAAATTTTTATTTATGAATTTACAATAACTTTTCAAAATGACTACCTTCGGCCTCAGTACACATCGCGGCTCGTCTGTGAATCGCGCGTGTAACTCGCATTAGTTTATTACGATTGTTCTTTATGAGGGCTGCAGCATCCAAAATGCGACGGAGCAATGCATCTCGTGTTTCCACTTTTCTCTGGTACATCTGCTCTTTCATGCGCCCGTACAGATAAAACTCTAGAGGGGTTAGGTCGGGAGACCTGGGTGGCCAATTTTGTGCACCACCACGACCGATCCATCGAACAGGGAAGCGATCATCGAGATCCGTTCTCACTGCACGGCTGAAATGGGGAGGAGCTCCGTCTTGTTGGAAGTACATACGCAATCGTGTTGCCATAGGTACATCTTCTAACAGTGGCGACAGTTCGTCTTGCAGAAATCTTAGATAAATATCACCTGTAAGACCACCCTCGAAGGTAAACGGAACAATCAGCTGACCGTAGAGAACACCACACTACACATTCACACTGAAACGATGTTGAAAATTACTTTCCACAATGGCATGAGGATTCATTTCTGACCACACATGTGAATTGCGAATGTTGTTAACACCGTCGCGGGTAAGTTGAGCCTCATCACAGAACAAGACGTGTCAATGCAATTGTCGATCGGCATTGATCCAATTACAAAATTCCAGCAGTTGGGCACGATCCCCAGGTTGGAGGTGCTGAACGCACTGTACGTGTTATGGATACATGCCTTCTTCGTGTAACGTTCTACATACTCTCGTTTGAGGAACATCAACTGCACGCTGTGAAACACAACACTCTACTGCGTAGTTAGTTCGGTTCGGTAAGTAACTGTCAATTCAGTTCAAAGTCACGCATGCGTATGCTTGAAATTCAAACATCCATAGCTCCATAACCGTTAAGAATCGGACCTATGTTCATATGAAGTTTTTGATGGGAATGACTTCAGTTATAAGCTCCCGAAGTTATGGCATTTCATCGTGACTCACCCTGTTTAACCTCGTTAACCTCGTTGCTGTTCCGTGCGATGGTCTCTTCACACGAAGGTCAAGCTGGTGGTCTCTCCTCTAGTCTGGCTTGGTGGAGGATAGAGTTGCTTTCTTGCGTTCTCCACCGTACATAGCCAGGTACACCAGGCTCATCTGGTACCGTCCTGAGTCAGGCATCTAGTCTTCTCTTGAAGAATTCAACTTTGACCCCTGTAACGTTTCTGAGGTCATTTGGAAGCTGGTTTAAAAGTCTTGGCCCCCTGGCAACCAAGCTATTTTTCTTCAGTGTTGAAGAAGTCCCTTGTCGGGCCTTTAATTTGGGGACACTACACATTCTGCCTTTCCTATTTTCCAGTGTTGTTTGAATGGTAATTGGGTTTAGTTTGAGGTTTGGTACCAGTTTTTCGATCATTTTCAATTTGTACTTTAGATTATGGTGTGCCTCTATCTTCTTTCCAGGGAGTACAGATTTAGTTTACGTAGTCTTTCCCATTATTTGAGCTCTTTGCAACCATCACTCTTTGCTGTGAAATGTCTGAGTTTCTTCTAGTCTATTAGTTTCTTCCTTTTTATATGGGGACGTCAAAACTAAGCAGTATTCAAGTTTTGGTATAATCAGTTTTTATCAGGGGAATCATTACTGTCCTGTCCCTTCTTTTGAACGTTCTTAGTACTTGTCCCGCTACTCTTTTTGCTTTATTTATCGCTATCTGATTTTGTGTTTCGAATTCCGCATCATCGGTCATTATTACCCCCTAGATCGATCGCTTTCGTGTTTCTCTGAATTTCCTGTCTATCTGGAGCATGATATGTAGTCTAAGTTCTTCATTTCTACTATATCTTAAGAGCTGAAATTTCTCGGTGTTATAAGTCATATTTTCTTCTGAGCATTTGCATATTTTGTTCATGTCCTTCTGCAAGGCTTCCACTTCATTTACATCGCTGATTTTTCTGCTGATCTTTGTATTGTCCGCAAAGGATGTTACTATACTGTTGCTGTTTACCCCACTGTCTATGTCTGTTAGCATGATAATGAACAGGAGTGGGGCCAGTACTGTACCTTGTAGTACCGAGCTGCGTACTTCTGATTCTGATGATGATACACCTTGAATTTTGACGACCTGTAGTCGTTCTCTGAGGAAGTTGTAGATCCATTCTCCCACTTTGCCTGTTATTCCCCTATGTTTCATTTTATGTGCTATTATACCATGATCACATTTGTCGAAAGCTTTAGAAAAATCCGTGTATATGACATCATAGTTTTTATTGCCTTCAAATGCATCTAGGATATTGTTATAGTGCTCTATAAGTTGTGATTGGCATGATCTTTCTGATCGGAATCCGAGCTGATTTTCGTGGAATCTTTTCAGTGTCTCCAAGAAGTGATGGATTTTCTCTGACTATTCTTTCAAATATTTTGGTGAGGTAAGACGTCAATGACGCTGGTCTGTAGTTCTTTCCTTGATATCTATCTCTTTATTTATATATAGGGACAATGTTCGCTCTTTTCAAGATGCTCGGTTTTTCCACAGTGTCTAGGGATCTTCTCCATATCCAGTATAAGGGTGTAACTATTTCACTTTTACAGTTTTTAATCAGTAGCGCGTTCCATTTGTCCGAACTTGCAGCTGAATGTGATTTCACTTGTCCAATAGCTCTCGCTACATCATATCTCGGGTAAAATCAAAGTCTGTTATACAGTCTCCTTGCAATTTCTCTTCGAAGAATGCATCTATGTCAGGTATCACTTTGTCACTTTTTGGGGTACTGAAGACCGATTAGCGGTGTATATACACACACACACACATATATATATATATATATATATATATATATATATATATATATATATATATATGTGTGTGTGTGTATATATGTAATATATATATATGTGTATATATATATATATATGTGTGTGTATGTGTTTATATGTGTGTATGTGTCTATATGTGTGTGTGTGTGTGTGTATATGTATGTATGTATGTGTATCATCAGCTCGTTGGCATGTTTTTGGTTTAGAGGGGGTTGCCAGATAGCACTATTTATTTATTTATATATGGAGGGGTTGCCAGATAGCACCATTAAATTATTTGATCTGTTACCCAATGAAGATTAATTGACTTAGAAGATAAGATAATGAATCATTACTTCGTTTAAAATATAACTTGTTCATTTGAACCGAAGCGCCTATTTCTGGAAGTACTCATACAGTTCGTAGATAATATCTGCCATTCTTTGGTTTGCGTTCGTTCGGTCTCCATTCATTCCTTTCATTTCGTTAATGACACGTAAATGCATTTATATATATATATATATATATATATCATCTCATTGTGAGGGGGTTCAGAATAAAATTTCGCTCATTACTAATTAGTAATTTTTATAGTTTTTATAAATTTCCAGGTTCTACGCTATTTTTTTCTGGAACTACAAATTTACTGCGCAATGTACTGTACAGTGTATAGTCTATGTATTTCGCATGCTTTGTGGTCACGTTCTAACACAGCTTTCCGTTGGATCAGCAAGGTTAAGCGACGTTAGGTCTCGATAATAGTTCGATTGTTGACCATTATCCTCCTCATTCAGATGATGTAGCGACCTGTGGTTGAGATTTCTATATAGAGCTAAAGTTTTTTTGCATCATATAACCTTATAGCTGTTACGAAATAGAATAAATAACCCTCGACAATATATCATCTTTTTGTTTTTATAAAAATCTTGTATAATAATAAATGCATTCAGAGCTTCTGAAAACAGTGAAAAAATCTGCCGATGAATAAGCCAAATTTGATAAAGACACCCCTTCATTATTCGTGAAGGTGTCAATCAGAACTTCAATGCCCAAAGCGTGGGTCCGCTACTTTGGCTCTACGACAACTGATTGGCACACACATGACATAGGAACACCCAGTTACATTGGCAACCAATCAACAAGCTAAAGGGATGTTACAGTGGAGAATCACGCATATAAAAGAAAGTATTTTCAGCTGGAACTCTCAGCAGTTAGTTTACCAGCGAATAATCACACATTCCTTCCGTTATGGACATTCCCAGTCAGTCACAACAACAACTTTACAGTTTACAGGAGCTATATGAAGATGGAGACACTAACGCGGTGGCTGCAATTAGTCTTTTTAACGCATCCGATCGGGACGATTTATTTTCAACGTAAACCGTTGCTGACATCTGCAATGACGAACCGTTTGATCCAGCGGAAGATTCTACAGTTGAAATGTAAGTGTAAAAATTTTATGTACATATATTTCTATTTTATTTTCTTGTGTCCTATATTTAGCCGCGAACTTGTTATTTATTTTAGTGTTCCTTCTTTGTTATTTCATTATATATATTTCATTATATATATATATATATATATATATATATATATATATATATATATATATATATATGGATGGACTGTAATAATATATTTTCAACTCATTACACTTTGTTTTAAAATGTTTCATTAAAAAAATAGGTGTCCTCATTTTTAAATTATAGATTAGTTTCATTTAGTAATAACTAATTAATTTAATTAATAATTTAGAAAAGAACATTATGGTAAAATTCCTCTTTTGATATTTCTTTATTTCTATTCATCCAAAATCGTTGAATTTTTTACCTTACAACAATCACGACTCCTTTGCAAGTGCCAAGTAATTTTATAAAAATCCATAAGTTCACTTTGAAATGTGAAGTTATTCGTCATTTTCTCTTAATTGGACCACAAACCACGAACTTCCCTGAGTGGTTCGAAGATTTTTGAGGCTTCACCTTGTAACTCCTTGTAACTCTCTCTTCCTATATATATATATATATATATATATATATATATATATATATATATACACACATGGAAATATGTTATAAACAAAGAGCGGAAATCATATTAAATATTCTAATAATCAAAATTCTTTTGCAAGTGTTAATTATTTTTATAAAATCCATAATAATCACATTTTGAAGTGTGAAGTTATCTGTCAGGAGCTCTGGTCCAAGGAATGCTGTGCCCAGCTATTAATTCGCCCTTACAATAAAGATTGTATCAGAGTATATGTGAATGAATAGACTTACTGCTTATTATTATCCTGCTTTTTCTCTTAAAGGGGACCCAAATTTCTACTGTAAGTATATATTCCAAATTTATTTTGAAATAACTCGAATAATATAGCCTCGTCGACAGACGATCCCTCCAAATTAAAGTGTCTGTTTTAGAACTACTAAACTTGATATTTATGAGTATATATATATATATATATATATATATATATATACTCTGTGTGTATTTTTGATGAAAAACAAATAGATTTTTATTATTATTAAAAAAGATTTAGAAAAATGTATGAATTAATCAAATTAATTTAAAAATTTGTCTCCAACCGTATCCTTTCTCCTTAAAGGACTGATGAGGAGTTAAATCGTGTTATAGACTCTTTTCGTAAGTTTTGAAGAAAAGCAAGTCGTGGACACTGACCTGTAAAGGGAGGTTGAAGTATCGCAGCAGTGATTGTCGTATCATCGATGAAGTAATGTAAGTTTTTTCTTCTTGTTTCGGGTAAGAACAAGACGCAGTGTATTTTCATCAATTTATTAAATGGTCGAATCATAAGGAATGTTTTATAAAATAGTACAATTTTTATACTCAAATTAAAATAGTTAGAATTAGCATTCATTACATTTTAAATAAGCTGCACAGCACAAGACTTGTCCTTATACGGCACACAAACTAACATTATTGGAGACAACTTATATTTTACACAATATTGTTGCAATTCGAACATCAGCGTTTTGGTAGCTTTAGAAACTGTTTCAGGCGATTTATTTTTCAGGGGAATTAACCACATGTATTTAGAGAACACGCTATAGGATGTAACGGTAGCCATCGTTATACACTGAATACTTTTGCAAGTCTGTTAAACCCCCCTGCCAAATAAAATAAATCGAAGCCGCTGTTGACTTGGCTGTTTTAAACCTTTTTCTCACCGTCTTATGAAGTGTATAAGCATCCCGCTCCCGCAAAAGCCTCTCAACATTTTTTTCCCTACTTCATTATAAACACCTCTGTACAGTCTATCAACACCGTCATAGGAGGCTGGGCTAGAAATGTCATAACGTTTGCGTATTTTAGGGGCATGTGGAGAGGGTTGACCGTTGTTGTTTGGTCTCTTCTTTCTACTCTTCAGCGATGCTACCATTGCGGGTGATGGCGTGTTCAGTTGTGGCACATGCGAGGCCTGCTCCAAGTCTTTTAGCCTATTCAGATTTTCTATCAATGTTTTAGGGACATTTATTTTTTGCAGTCTTGATTTAATATGCTTCCATCCTGATGGTGAGAGCCTATCCCTATTTCTCACCAGATCATGGACGATGTCGACGATATTCGAGCCCTGTACCTTTGTTCCTTCCACAATGATCTCGTCTGTATCGGACCACTCTATGATGGGGTCCTCACTCAATAGATTATAAAGATTAAGCCTTTATTCCTCAATTTATGTGGGAGACTGCTTTTTAATACATGTTCGATATGTTGTGGGGCGCACCATTATTCTCTCACTGGTCAGCTCTAACGTCGGCCCCATGTCCTATGTCGCCATGTTCATCGTTGTCTGCGCTATGTCTAATAAGCACGGAGATCTCTGTCGGATTCTTATAATTTTCGTACTCGTGAAGATATTTCTGCAGAGCTTCTTGGTATAAGATTCGTTTCTCATCAGGTGACGTTTCACTGTTTAATAGGGCTAACAATTCGCTTTCCATTCTTTTAAGCCTGCTTTTACGGGGTTCTAGAACCGTGTCTGGACTCTTTTAACTTTGCAGTGAAGCATACATCTCGTATGGAATCACACCACTTTCTTCATTATATTAATCTAGTTAGTAAAGGCCACAAAACTGAAAATAAGATGGATAGGAATGACCCCCCTCTTTGTACAATAATTCGTTTTTTCTTCTCTACAGTTTGACTTTTACGAGCGAGTGTACGTATAATGTTGTAACGGCGTAGGCGAGCCTTCTAAGGGGATTTCATTGGTACATTACATTTTAAACATTAAGACAGATTTCATAGATATATTTTAAAAAGTCCGAGTCGATATTTTTAACAAACATCTGTTGCAATGCCCGGGATAATCGATGGTAGATTTTTATTAATTCATGGTATTTCTTTAGCATCTTTGTCATTCTGGAATATACACTGTTTCAGGCTCGTTTGGGAATATATTCGTTCTTAGAAGCACTCTAAACGTGTTTCGCGGGTGAAGGTCACAAAGCAAATATCCATAACGTTGACTTGTAGCTTCTTTATAAACTTCCAAAAACTCCTTACGTTGATTCGGGAACATTTGACTGGCTTATACCCCAGTTTGTAACAATTTCTACGTTGTGCGAATAAGACTAGATATTGTGTATTTAACGACACATCGCGCATGTATCTATTTTTGTAAAATAGATTCTGATTAATGAAGAACATGCTTATGTTAAGATGGTGGGAGAATACTGTAAATGTCTCGGGAAAACGTTTTATCCATTTCCAACATGAGATCGTTAAGTACACTGAATGTATGTTCATTTCCCTTTAACGAATTAATGTTATATACACCTTTGTGGAACAAAATATCATCTTGGTACTCGTTGAACACTGACTGGTACGTCGAATAGCGCCATACGATTTTATGCACAAATTTGGAGAATATATATCCTTTATCTTTAATGATTTTAATCACAAACATAGTTTTACCACATCCTGTAGGGCCAGATATAATACACGTGGACGGGCTCGTGAACCTGAATTTTTCCACAAAATCCATCTCTAACACGTCACACTCCTAAGTGGAACATTTACAAAATATAAAAAAAATTTAAGTGGTGTTCCTTATATTCTACAGTCTTGTTTTTACTCTTCTTCCACAGAACCGTGAATGACGACGAGGCACATCATGTGCCCATCATCGATATTGCAGACGATCACGATGACAGTGTAGTTGTGGTTACAGATTCCATCCCCGCTGGAGAACAAACATTAGCGGCACCTGTATCGCACCCACGCGACAATTCAAAGCGGAGGCATGATGGAGAGCCTTCCATGTCAGGAATAAAACATGCCAGGAGTGCACCGGTTGTTAGACCCCCAGTAATAGAACCCAAACCCTCCACGTCTTACGACACAACCCCTACATTAGTTCCTTCCTCAAATAAAGATGCACCCCCTTCTTCCTGTTCAATTCCAGTTGCATCCTCCACAACAGCAGCTGCTTCTCATGCTGTAGAGGATGGCATAACATTCGAGTTAGTACGCACCGCTACCTCCACCCCGGCCCTGACTAGAAATCGTTACGTAGTCAGGGTTGACCCTGTGTCCATGTATAGCAATGGTGCTGAACACGGACTACGAGGTGTAGTTGAACGTATTGTGGAGTTTGCCCTTCAGAACCGGGACGAACGTGAAGTCAGGACGCGGCTGTCCTTCGGGTTCGGGTCAGATGACAGGTATGTAGATTTTTGGATAGTAATACCATTCAGACGCTTGGCAGCTGTAGACATAGAATATATATTAGGCCGTATATTGCAGGCCTCTCATAGTAGTACAGCCTTCAATGTGGATAACTTCACGGTAGATATTGACCGTGCATTCCGTGTTGCGGGTCATTGTACCACACCTTATACTCTTAATTTCAATTCTCAGGCTATTTACAGACGGCATATAAACACCGATCATGGTTGCATTAGTTTCAGACCAACAAAGACCCTAGGATCCGCTCATGGCTGGTCTACCTAACTGTGTTCGTAATTCTGTATTGTGCATGTCCTCCGTGGTGGCGGAGGGGACCTACAATTTTACGTGGGTTCCGAACCACAAAGAACATAAGAACATATGAAAGTTTTATAGTGGGCACACTAGGGGCCACTTCGGCCCATCGAGGTGGCTCCACTATGTAAAAACTGCCTGTACATTGGCAACAACCAATTTTTACAAAACTAAATAATTATCAATTTAAAACTAATTAATTAACAATTTAAAACTAAAGAGAGAATCTCTGGGTCCAGAGGATCAAGTCATAATAGACTACTATCCACAAATATGTTACACTCTATATCTATTTATAACCGACATGCAAATATATCAGATCCAAAGAATCCAGTCAATTTCATTACGGTATCCATCAATACTAGTACCCTGCCAACCAAAAATAAGCCACGGTCCATATCGATTGCGGACCAAGTCACAATTTACAACCATATACACGACAATATAATTATTATATACTTAGGAGGAAAAGTGTAGGTGTGGCTGTAAAGACTGTACAGTAATGTAGAAATGTGTGTGCACCCATTATGGGTCTCCCATTTAAAGGTGTTTGTGGGGCAAGTGAAGATCATGAGTTTTTCAATACCTCACAATACTATGGGGGGCACCGCTCGGCAGAGGAATCTCTTTAAATGGGGTGTGTAAGGACAGAGAGTATCCCCTAACCCAAGATGCTGCCTCCCTATATCCAGTGGTGGGCACCGTTAACCAAAAAGTTAACTTCGATAACGATAATCCGTTAACCCCAATTTTTAACTCCGATAACGATAATCCGATAATTTTACTACAAAGTTAACGGAAGTTAACGATAATCCGTTAACGATAACTATTTCTTTAATAACATTTAAAAAAAATCAAGGAAAAAAGCTTTAAAACCCATAGAAAATGTTTATTTATGCAAAATCCAACAATAAATAGGTATTTAACTGTATTTTTATCAAGTTTTGCAACTTTTTTGCTTAATAACTTTTTTTTTATTTTTAATAAAAAATGTACTGATTACATGATTGAAACCCTTGTAACCACTAACCATTAACTAAATTTTAATTTACCAGAGAATTATTATGGCGGGAACTGAAAGGTAAAATTAAATTTTAGGCACATTTATTAAAGACTGACACAATGTGCTGGTTGCCCTTCAGAAAGACCAACTTCTCAAAGTTAGGCCCAACTGCCAGTCTTGACCTCTTGGGCCTCAGGATGTCCTTGCCGAGAGAGAAGAGCCGTTCCACTGCGGCAGAGGACGGAATTGGCAGACTGAAGTTATGGCGGTTTGAATTCATTCGCGGAGCGGTGATCTTCCGTGAATGACTCCTCGCAGTTAACGTGTTAACGGACTCTAACAGACCAAATATCGAGTTATCGGAAGTTAACTGGTCCGATAACGATAAATGGAAATTAACTTCCGTTAATAGTCCGTTAAAAAAAGTTAACTTCGTTAATTAACTGTTATCGGATTAACGCTTTAGTGCCCAACACTGCCTATATCCCACAACACTTGTGTTGAGCTGTGGGATCTATCACCTAAATGTACATAATATATATGAAATAAACTAGTACCATTCATGCAATAAAAATGGGCATAAACACTATCATCTGATGTACCTTGCAGACATCAAACTATCCAACCTTCTTTTGAAAAAATCAGTTGTATCTGAAGTCACCACTTCTTCTGACAGACTGTTACAAAATTTAATTACTCTGTTTGTAAAACATGTTTATAGACGTGCTACTAATTACTTCTAGGCAAACTATTCCAGCTATTTACTATTCTATGCGTAAAAAAGTTTTTGGCAACTGCTGTCTCGAACCTTCTACTTGTCAACTTACACCCGTTATTTCTAGTCCTATTATATTGAGATATTTCGAAAAAGCTATCTCTATCTACGTTATCGAACCCATTCATAATTTTGAAAACCTGGATTAGATCACCCCTTAGCCTCCTAGTCTCGAGTGTAGTCAATTTTAACTCTTAAGCCTATCCTCGTACGACTTTGACCTAAGCGACGGAATCATCTTAGTTGCTCGTCTTTGAACTCTTTCGATTTTGTCTATATCTTTGCGCATATGCGGATTCCAAAATTGGATCGCGTACTCCAAATGGGGTCTAACTAATGATTTATAAAGAGGAACTATAATATCGCGCGATTTGTACTCCGAGCTATAAAACCTAACACTTTGTTCGCTTTATTGACCGCTGCTGTACTTTGTTTCGCTACTTTTAAATCACCAGTGACTATAACTCCTAAATCTTTTTCCTGCTCTACGCTTATCAACTCTTTCCCTGACATACTATACGCAAAATTACCGTTACGCGAACCTATATGTAAAATTTTGCACTTATCGACGTTAAATCTCATTTGCCATGTGACTGACCAATCAACGATTTTATTCAGATCATTCTGGATTTTACCTCTATCTTCGTCATTAATCGCCCTACCACCCAGCTTCGTGTCATCCGCAAACTTTGAAACTGTACTGACTAGGCCGACATCTAAATCGTTAATATTATATAAGAAAAAGCAAGGGGCCCAATACAGAACCCTGAGGAACGCCACTCGCTACATTAGCCCAACACGACTCCGCTCCATCAACGACCACCCTCTGTTTCCTACCTCGCAACCACTCTTCTATCCAATTTATTACTACACCCCTGATTCCATGAGCCTTAGTTTTCTCAATGAGTCTTTTGTGCGGTACGGTGTCAAACGCTTTTTGAAAATCTAAATACACTACATCAACCGCCCGATGACTATCGTAAACGTCAACCACGCTTTGAAAAAATTCTAAAAGATTAGTTAAGCAAGATTTGTTTCGCCTAAAACCGTGCTGCGTATTTCTAACTAAGTTATGCAATTCTAAGTGTTCGACTATACGATCCCTAATTATTGATTCCAGTAGCTTACCTACAACAGACGTTAAACTGATTGGCCTATAATTTCCCGCCGCACCTTTATCGCCTTTCTTAAAGATAGGTGTTACGTTTGCTAACTTGAAATTATCTGGTACGCACCCCTCAGAAATAGACGCATTAAAAATCTTTGTTAGCGGCACAACAATGCTATCTTTTAATTCTTTTAGTTGTATGGGATATATGGAATCCGGCCCCGGTGATTTACGCGTTTTCATTTTATCAATATAGCGCATTACCTCCCCTTCACTAACCACAATATTATCCAAAATATTACCATTATCAAAAGGTATTATGTCTATGACCGTAGGGATATTCGTTACATCTTCTATAGTAAAAACTGACGTAAAAATTCGTTTAGCAAGGTAGCCATTTCCTTGTTTTCAGAAACTAGATCTCCGTTAACATTTTTCAACGGCCCCAAGACACTTTTTACTGGATTTCTATTGTTGACGTATTGAAAGAATCGCTTGGGGTTTTCTTTACCGTCACGAGCTATGGAGATTTCAAATTCGCGCTTGGACTTTTTTATTACACTTTTCGCTTCACGCCTTAGAGATATGTAGTTGTTTCGTAACCACAAATTGTCTTTATCGCACTTATGTAGCCTATAAGCCCTATCTCTACTCTTTATAATGTCTCCTACTCTAGAAGTAAACCACAAGGGCTTGTTATTTACTTTCGCACGCTTAATTTTGTACGGTACACATTCCTCATTTATAGTCCTAAATACTGTTTCAAACGATTCCCACATTAGTTTTGCGTTGGAGTTCCCCATTACGTTTTCCCAATTGACGTGTGACAATTTATTTCGAAATTTACAAAAGTCTGCGTGCTGGAAGTTAGGAATTTTAGTCGAGTTAGCTGGTTTCGAGTGACTTACTGAGAGGACAAACTCTACCATATTGTGATCGCTATTGCTTAACGGTTCTATTACTTGAAGATCAGTAATTAGCCTATCATCCGTAGTTATTACTAAATCTAAAATACTGTCCAACCTCGTAGGTTCCCCAACCTTTTGAATAAGAAAGCTATCCTCGAGAAAATTAACTAAACGATTACCTTCCGCGTCTCCCTGCATTGTATCGTAATTCACGTTGGCGCAATTAAAGTCACCCATAACTAAAGCCTGCTCACTACCTATTATTCTCTTTAGTTCACGATATAACGCTTCGTCCGTATCAGCTGTTTGATTAGGGGGCCTATATATAACCGCAACAAGTTTGAAATCGTTCAATTTAAGTTCTGCTATAGTCGAATCTATTGGTTCTGGAATTGTGTGCTTTACTTCTATAACGTTCGCAATATTATCTTTGATATACAACATAACACCGCCTCCTCGCCTACCTATTCTGTTTTTAACAAAAAGTCTATAACCTCTAATTTGATACTCCCTACAAAGTCACGTGTTTCAGTGCTAAGCCACGATTCATTTATCGCAATTAAATCATAGTCTTTACAAGCAATTAAAAAAAAAATTCGTTTATTTTATTTCGTAAGCTACGAGCATTTAAGGATAGAACCTTCAAATTGTTTGTAATTGCGACACCTTCGCGAGCGCAGGGGAAATTTGTGGAATTTACGCTGGGACCGTTCGAGTTACGGCAGCCTGAAAAGAAGAGACAGTATTATGAAATAGTCTTCCTAAACGCGCAGCTCCAACGTCATTAAGATGAAGTCCATCTCCGAGGAACAAGTCCCTCCTGCCGTAGAAACTGTTCCAAAAATTCGCAAAATGCACTCCTTCCTGTTGGCAAAGAGACTTTAGGTTATTGTTAATATAGGTCGCCTTGCTGTAGAAATCGTTACGTTGGATAATTCGAGGAAGTATACCTGTTAAAACAATCTTATTAGTTTTCCTTTAATCGCTCTAGTAAGTCCCTGTACCTAGCCAGCAGTTCTTCCGATCTAGAATTTAAAACGTTATTAGTACCGACATGAATAACATACGTTGTGTCCTCGGCGGTACCGTCTGTAAAATGGTCAACACTATTAGTTATATCCTCCACCCTTGCACCAGGGTAGCAGTAACGGCGCCTACGACGAGGGTTTCTCCCACAGAATTCCTCGAGCTGCCCTCGAACAATGGAATCGCCAACGAGTCGTATTTCCGGTTCATCAGCATCTTCGAAACCTAAAACAGAAAACTTATTGTTTGTTATTACTGGTAGACAAGTCTTAGGTTTTCTCAATGGTGCTCCATTACGCACTCGAACGAAGGGTTGGGAACTAGGGGAAGAGAGAGGGCTATTAGTACTATTTATATTATTAGTAGAAACTGAGGCAGGAGGGGTCGTAACTGGAGTCTCAAGGGATTCTAATTTTGCCGTCAGGAGCATCACGCTTTCTTCAAGCCTAACTCTGGCCTCCCTCTCACGTTCTAACTCGTTCCTCAGGACTTCCATGCATGAGCATCACCTGCAAACTAACTGTTCATTTTTATTAGCCATTGTAAACGCGTAAGCGGCAAATTTCCCTTCACAGCGACTGCAAGTACTTGACGGGGGTGCCATGCTTTTAATTAGTTAAAAAAAAAGAGAAAAAAGAGCGTTTGGAAATTAATAAATTACAACGTAGTTCTACCGCGTGCTTATTGTGCCGTCACCTGCCCAAACCCACAAAAGTGTTCTTGAAACGCAGAAACAGGTTCTTGTAACACAAATTTATACTAAATGAATATACAATTAAGCTACCGACGAAAGATCTTTAAAAGAAAGAGTATTAAAAAATACTTCTGTCCGCGATTCGACCGACTTTTTTCCTTTTTTCCCACGGTGTGCGACCACACTCTACCTGACCTCCCGAAGGAAGGGAAAATGAACCTTATGACTCCTCGTTTTCTGATAGATTTGAAAAACAAACAAGGCAAGCCACTTACACTAGCCTTGGTTTGATCAAATAATAAATTACTGAATAAAGTCAATAAATGAAATATATTCGTTAATGAATGATTAGTAACACGAAGTAATTCAGTTAAGAATGCACCAAACACTATTTTTTTTTAAAGACACCTCAACGAAAACCACTTATTCAATTGATAACACTGGACACTCGATAAAACACGTCTGTTCAATACGAAAGACTGATCACGTCATTTGCATATTTTAAGTGCTCATTCGATAAGTCATCTACCCCTGACGCAGAACCAGTCTTTAACTTTTTAATTAACCTCTTTACTTCAGAAAATGATATCAAAGTATTTTCCCTTGTCCCTCCCACAATCGTTTCGCTGCAATCTATCTTAAGATTATCCCTACTCACACTGTTAAGAATGTTAGAATAGTGGTTTTTCCACAGCTTTGCAATTTCACCCTTATCCGATACCCCATCGATTGTCGGAAGGAGGACATTTTTGACACCCGTTTGATTCTTAACAAATTTCCAAAATTTGTTGTTATTGTTATTTATGGGAGCTTTACAGGCTTTTGATGCTCGAATAGACTCTTCTTCCTGTTTACATCGTCTTATGGCCGCCTTATACTGACCTCGACTTCTACACATATTCACCTATACTGCTCCTAATCTGGGTCTACCATGAAAGCACCACAAATCATAGGCGTCTTTCGATTCCCTCTTCAGGGGGGCAATAAAATAATTCCATCCAGGAATAATCTTAGTATGATAGTTGTAAGATTTAATCTGGGGGCTTCCTGCTTCTCTTAACAGGGATATTATCTTACTATAATACCTATCTATGAGTTTACAGTGAGAATCATTTGAGCAAGGATTATTACAGGCAAGGTGCAAAATTTCTAAATTATTAAAGAGGTGACATGTTCTCTCTTTGTATCCTATTCTCTGCTGCATCGTAACATTGGACCAATCGACGCGATTATTCTTACCTATTGAGTTCTTGTTAAGTCGTGTTGCGCATAAATTGGTAGCGTTCATTAATATTTCTAATGGTCTACGATCAGAAAGAAGGAAATCATGCAAAATATGAACTCTAACAATTCGATCCTTTAGATTATTACTAGTGAGACAATGATCAATCCACTTGGTGGTACCACTCATATCACTAACGTATGTAAAATTACCACTGGTTACCCCTGATACCTCAACATCACCTATACTTAAATTGGCCGACTCGCACATGTTACCCAATTCTACAAAGAAATCCGAGTTCACATGTGCGTTAAAGTCCCCCATTATTATACAGTGAGAATATTTGGGGTTATCTGATAATGACTTAATTTTGTACAGCAAATCAATGTATTCATCTAGATTACTGCCGTTCTTATATAGTAAATAGCAGTTTACAATTAATATGCAATCATTGTTCACTTGTAATTCATTGCTAACAACCTTACATTATCGCTTGTTAAAAATTTTATATGTTTTGACAAATTTTTCCTTATTAAGAAAGCAACACCACCAAAAGGCCTACCGTACATTAATTCATCTGACAAGTCTACTGCTGATGAGGCATGGTACATAAAGTCATCATGGATGGTAGAGAGGAATTTTAGCTCTTGCTTAGGTAGCTAGTGCTCCTGCAGGAGTATCAAATCTGCACTGTCGCAGATTTTATGAACATCTACAGTTGAATTCCTCACTGACCTTACATTATACGAGACTATTTTCAACAAGTTATCCGCCATGACTGATAGAGAATTTATTATTAGTAAGATTATTATTATTTTACACAGTACAACTTTCAGGCATTACCGTTAGGGCGCCTATTATTATTATTATTATTATTATTATTATAATTATTATTATTATTATTTTGCCACTTATCAAACCTCCTGGAAAAGTGAATAAACTCCTTAACAATAATACCGTCCGGCCATTGACTCATATTATACGGGTTGAAATGCGCCTTTATACCTTTAATTATTACTTTAAATGAGTTTTAATACGGAGATTTCGTGTTTAGTTTATTAACTATCAATATACTGTGTTCACCAATGACTTCTTCCATCATGTGTCGAATATCGCTTGCCTCGTTCAAGAGCTGAATTCCCGACACAAATAGGGTGAGATTCCCCATCGGTGGCCTCGCCGCGGAGACCGGTTGAGGAAACCTTCGGGAAGGGCGCCTGTTAACAGTTACCCACCCGTCGTCGTCCTCCCTCGATCTCCCTGAGGCAGGGTTCGCCTACCTGGGGGATGGGTGGCACAACCTTTGGGGGATAGGAGGCCTCCTCCCTTACTCTGTGGCTTGGTGACGGTCTGTTAGCGGTGTTTATAACCTGACGGCCGCGCGTGCCCCTCCTCCTTCGGTGGGAGGGGGGAACTGCGCACCGAGCGAGGCGTAATCGAACACCTCTCCTCTGCAGTGGGAGGCAGGGAAGAGGGCAATGATGCCTCATCTCTCAGCATTGGACCGTCCCTGTTCCTCATTGTGAAATCGGGAGCAGGGGTCCTTTCCTGAACGGGAAAGGGGTTGGCCGCTACCCCTGCATGCTGCGTTTTCACCCCACGAAGCTTCAGGGGGGGGGGAGTTGGAGGCGGGGATTTCGTTTCCCTCGCTGCCCGACGCGCTTCTTGGAGATCTGGCTTGCTGAACTACTTCCGAGTAACTGGGCTTTGGGAGGAGCGTCTCTTTCAACGCATCTAACTCTGACCGGAATTGTTCTAGCGAAATCGCGTTTTCCTGATTTGACACCACGTGTTCGTGTTTCAGTTCAACTATCGACTTTTGTACTTCATTATACTGTTTGAGGAGCACCGAGACGTCTACTTTACCCATAGAGATTACCGGTATTCTATGGAAGTTAGTAACGTAAAAGGTAATATTGTTTTCATTATCCCGGAGGGTCGACACTTTATTTATAATGTCTTTCAGGGGATTCTCGTTTCTAGAATTACCTCTACGAGTTGGGAGGGTAGCACTGTACAGGGTGTTTAATTGTACCCTCGCATGTTCTATTTCTTCTGAATCATAAAAATCATGACAGACAGATACAAGAAGGTCTGACCTAATATGATCTACTTTGTCAAATATAAAACATAACAATGGATTTTCTACAAGATTTACAGCAGACGACCCCATTTTATCTGTAACGGCTTGCGGGGGAGCGTAGATGGTGGGGGTGGTTGTGGCTGGAGATGGGGGGGAACGCAGAAAGGGGTCCCACTTCTCGTCCCTTTAAATCATGTTCGGGATACCAACGGTTCGATGCTCAGCATCTTTTCACATTAATTATGTAATTATTACTAACTATGACACAAAAGGTATACACGCGGAGTCACTGTACGATTATACCGTAATGAAACATACATTTCCCGCGATCACCGTCAAAACTTTTACTATTAAACGGAAGATTCGCAGTGTATATGGTGGGGGTAGGGCGGGAGAGGGGAACGGGATGGGGATGCTAAAAGGAGTTCCCACTCCTTGTCCCTTTAACTCATGTAAGCGTGTAAGTTTGTAAATATATCTAAAGTAATACAACCTATTTATTTGCTTGGTCTTTCATTCAAGATTTCGGAGCCTTTACCTGGCCTTTTGAAAATATTTTGAACAGTTTATGTAATTAAAATTCACTCGTTCATTCGTTTCGTTCGTTCATTCGTTCGTAATTTTAAGCATGCACATTTTAGATGATACTAATATGCGCTGATGTATTAGTATATTTATAGTACTTAGTAATAGTAGTAGAGTAATGGTGTATTGTACTTAACTAACAGTAGTATCCCTTGTTACAGGAAATGGCGGCATTGCAGTTATCGTTTGAGCAACGTAAGTGGATTCTGAAGCACTACTGGAAGACGGAAAATGTGGGTGAGGTACAGAGACATTGGAGAAATGAGTTTGGAACATTACCATGGAAGACGTCGCACTTCAACTGACAATGAAAGTGTTGAGACCGTGTTACAGGCCTTCACAAACTCTCCAAATAAGTCTACAAGGCAATGTTCTAGTGAGACTGGTGTTTCTAAATCCAGCATTCATCGCATTTTGCGACGTGAAAAGTGGAAACCGTACATACCTAGACTGCTCCATGCAATGAATGAGGACGATCCGGATCGTCGAAAAGAATTTTGTGAGTGGTTTTTGCACATGTGTGATGAAAAACAATCTTTTCCTGATTTCATTGTTTGGTCCGATGAAGCCACTTTTAAACTTAATAATACTATCAATCGACACAACTGTGTGTACTGGGCCACCGAAAATCCAAACGTAACAGAAGAACGAGCACTTAATCAACCAGGAGTGTCAGTGTCAGTGTCGGTGTGGTCTGTCTTCCAGAGGACTGATAGGGCCATTTTTCTTTGTGGACACTGTCACAGGTGCTGCTTACTTATCAATGCTGTACCTTCAATCAGAGCTCTTTTTTTGGAAGAAGAGTGTTACTTTCATAGGATGGCGCGCCGCCACATTACCACAATGACGTTAGAAATTTTCTCTGTTTGTTTTCCTAGAAGATGGATAGGACGTAGGGGATGTACGGAGTATCCACCACGATCTCCTGATTTAACACCCTTAGACTTTTACTTGTGGAGCACTCTGAAGAACACTGTATTAGGGTGTGTCGAATTTTTCAACTTTCAAATTCCAAATATGAGGGGTGCTAAAAAGTTGCAGCATGACTTAGGAATTCTAAAGATAGTTTTGTTAATTTAATATAATTTAGTTTTGCTTGGTAAGAAGCTACATAAAAATAGTGACTTTTTTGACTTTTTTGTGGAATTATATAATAATTATTATATTAATAATTATATATGCTGTATATATAATGCACTGCTGTTTTTGCTTATTTCACAGGTTGAAACATATTCATCAGTGTGCTGAAGATTACTTGTCCGTCAGTGCTACCATCCTAACCAGTGGGAATTGACCTACAATGGCTTCTAAAAGGAGGACAAGACTGGGACATTCACACATATGAGCAACCTAATTGGAACTGGTAGAGAGTTGTTGCCCTCTGAACTCCCAACTCTGCGAGACGTTCTGAAATATGGGCTACTGCTAAGAGAACAAAGTGGTGAGGATGTGAGAAACTACCCAGCAGCCAGTCTTGCAAAGGACAGTTACCCTAAAGTGCTTGAAAAGTGGGAACGAGCAAACAGTTCTTTTGTAGCCCCCGTTGTAAATTCACGAGTCACAATCTTAAACAAGATCCAAGAGAACTGGGAGCAGGCCAAAAACATATCTCTTGGGAGAAGAAAGCTACATGTCAAAGAGGCTTTCATTGCAAAACTTGACAAGCTTTTTGACATCCTCAGTTGCAAGTGTAAAATTATTCTCTGCTCTGAATTTGGCTGCCTTGCAGATGCTGGTTGCAAAAACGAAACTCACATTAACTGTACATGCCCTAGGGAGATGAAGATCCCTGTGAAGGAACTTGCTTTCATTAAAGGTCAGAGAGACAAGTCTGGTTCTATTGGACCACATCAGATTGGCTTGCCAGATCAACCTGAGCACAACAGACAAGTCAAAAAGCAGAAGCGGCAAGAAGACGAAAGAAGAAGGCTTGCTGAATATAAGCAGACAAGTAAGCAGGATGTTTCAATGCCATCAAATGAAATAATTTTCTCTGATGATGAAAATGAAGAACAAATAGCTGATGCTCAAGATGGAAAGGATGGAAGTTATGAAGTGACATTAGAAATACCAAGCACGTCTTCAACTTCCAATAAAAAGCCAGAGTACAACACATTAGAAATACCTAATGTTGCTATGCATAGCATCAGATATGGTGTTGGCCTGCGTGCCACAGCTGCCATCACCACTGCTGCCTTTATGGATGCTGGCTTGATCACTGAAGAAGACAAGAGACTTGTAGTTGATCACAATAAAGTCAAGAGGGCCCAAGAAAAAGTTATGAGATCCCTGGATCAGGAATTTGATGATCTTTGTAAGAAGGGTGAAATTGACTGCATCTTCTTTGACGGCCGTCAAGATACAACTAAAGTTATGCTGAAAGCAGACAATTCAGATCGTCAGTTCCCCAGCATCATCAAAGAAGAGCATTATTCTGTGTGCAGTGAGCCAGGTGGAAGATATCTCTACCACTTCACTCCTGAGAAAGGCTCAACGAGAAAAAAACCTGCTGAAGTTATTGCTGATAATCTTGTAGATTTCATGAAGAAGAAGGGCATTGATAAAAGCCTGCAGGCCATTGGAGGTGATTCTACAAATGTTAACACTGGCTGGGAGGGTGGTTCCATGCATTGGGTAGGTCAAGCTTTGCCGTAAGCTGATCTGGTTGGTTTGTGCCCTCCACACTAACGAGTTACCCCTGCGACACTTGATCACAGCACTGGATGGGAAGACCTTGTCTAACAACAAGTGGACAGGTAACATTGGCAAGATGCTAGACACTGCAACCGAACTTGAAATTCATCCTTCATTCACCAAACTCTCAATTGGAGAGCCTCTTACTTCACTGAGTGACAATGTCGTAAAGGATCTCTCTACTGATCAAGCGTACGGGTATAGGATCACACAGGCCATAAGGACAGGAGAACTTCCCACAGATCTGGCCCTTCTTGAAATTGGTCCAGTGAGCCATTCAAGGTGGTTGACAACAGCAAACAGGCTTTGTCACATATGTTTCAAAACATGGCCTTAAAGGCAAAACCCTCAACAACTTAAGACTGATAGTGGAATACATTGTTGGTGTGTACTACCCTGTTGGTTCAACATCAAAGTAAAACACTCTTGGGTGGAAGGCCCACGCCACATCTTGTTTCAGCTGCGGCTAGTTAGGCTGCAAAAGAAGGCTGTAGTGGGTGCTGTTTTGCCAACCATCAAGCGCTCAGCATGGTATGCATTCAGCGAAATGATAATCCAGACACTCTTGTGCTCAGATGACAGTGAGGAGAGGAGAGCTGGTGTCCAAAAGATTGTTGACATGAGGGGTGGAGATGATGACACACTTGGAGATCTTTCTGTACGTCCCAGGAAGACACCTTCCATCAACCCCAGTGCTTCTTCCTTGTTGGAGCTGACAGACTGGTCTGACGGGGTATTTGAACCTCCTTTGACATGTAAACTGACTACAGCGGAAGTAAAGAAGTTCTTTGACAAGCCTATGCAAGTTCTACAGTGGCCCTGTCATGCTCAGTCAATAGAGAGGTGTGTGAAACAAGTCACAGAGGCAGCAGGCAGGGTGTATACACATGAGAAACGTGAGGGCTATATCAGAGACCAAGAAGCAAGTCGGCGGCTGATGTCCAAGAACGAATCAAAGCAAGACTTGATGAAACTTGTTTAAATATTTTTTTTACTGATGTCATTACTTTCTAATGTTTTATGATTACAAGGATATGTTTTATGATTACTAGGATATGTTTTATGCAGAGAAACTAAAATTTTTATAGCATTACCTGACATTTTGAGAAGCTAAAATTAATAAATGTTGTTTTCCGAGAGCAATTTATGTGCTTTTTAATCAAACGTAGATTTACCAAGCTAAGTGTTTAGCAATCACAAAAATAATAGCAGATTTGAATTCTTCACATCCAAAAACATATTTCTAAAACCCTTCAGTGAAGGAATTGGCAAAAATTAATTTTCACCTCCCAAATTGACACACCCTACTGTGCCTTGAGACACGTAATTGAAACAGCCTGTGCCAACATTCCACTCCGAACAATCCGAACAGTATTCCGATCTGTTGCGCGCCGTTGTCAAGAATGTATTGATGCTAGTGGCGGACATTTTGAACATTTAAAACATCAAAGTAAGCAGCCCTAACCGGGCATTCAATTAACCTAACAGGTTAATATTGGTTATTTCACCTAAATATCTTCTAATCTTTTCGTATTAGGCACTCACTGTCACATTTCGGGCAAGTTAAGGATGAGAGAATAACGAAAAAAATTAAAGTTTTTAGGTTAGGTTAGCTACGAAAAACAAAATAAAACAGAAAATGCCCGGTTAGGTCAACTGACTGCCCAGTTAGGTTAATTGAATGCCCGGTTAGGTCAACTGTACGCCCTTGATGATTGGTTAGGTTAAGTTGTGATATTTTCGTTAGTTTAAACGAAAATGACGAGCAAAAATACATAATAAACAGTTTGGTAGTCCCAATAATAATTACCTTTTTTTGTAATGTTAAGTAACTAACCTAACCTAACCTAAACCCTGGTAGGTTAGGTTAGTTTCTTAACATTGCCAAATTTCACTGGCAATTTTTTTTTTAATCTGGCAAGTGGCGTACGAATCTGGCAAAACGCCTGGGGTCCGGGATAACAGGAAAGCACCGAAAGAGTTGGGTAGGTTCTTAAGAAAATACAGTAAATGAAAAGGATTCTCTCACAGCCTAGTACTACTGTAGATTCAAATTTTTACATTACAGCACCCTCATTCATCAAAGTAACCAATTTTCCTCAAACCTAACTAAGGAGGTACTATTTAACAAATCATGTAGAGAGAAAGTGCTTTGTACTTCCAGTCTTGAACACATTGAGCGACTGTACATATTTTTTGAGCATTGTTGTTTAAAAATATATTATAAATTAATTTCACATGCTACAGTATATCTAAGTTCTAAACTTACATTATTTGCATTTGTATGAGTCTAATATTTCTTTTCATGGACCATCCGTGAATATTACAGAGCTCTCATGTTGAACTTAATACCTTATAAAAACTCAATTTTAATTCTTCTGCGACTTGATATAATCACTACATTATATTCTTGTACATAGCAACTAAATCTTACCCTTATCTCTATGGTGATGAAGTGAATCTTGCACATACTTAACTGTTGGAAACGCATAAACGACATCTCGGGTTTACAGCAGTACGATAATTAATTTATTTGATCATACCCGATCTACCAGAAATCCTTTTTTAAACCATCGAGTAGAAGAATTATACAGTTTTAGATGCTCTCACATATGATAAAAGCCGTGACCCGACAATTCAGCGCAGGACAATTCAGCGCCGACAATTCAGCGCCGACAATTCAGCGCAAGACAATTCAGCGCAAAGACAATTCAGCGCAAGACAATTCAGCGCGAAAATACCAACAAAGAAGAAGAAAGAACAAATCCAGAGGGAAGAGAGGCTTGCAACTGTTAGGTTAGGTTAGGTTAGGTTTCTAGTTTTTGAAATAAAATCTTAATTTTTAACAATTCTAACAAATTTTGTTTTTTTAAATAAAATGTTAATAATTATACTCCTTTGAATTTTATCTCCGATTTGTCACTCCTTCGTTATGTCACTCCTTCGTTACGGTATTTATGTCACTCCTTTGTATGTCACTCCTTTGAAATGTCACTCCTTCGATACAGACCCAATTTAGCATATATATAAATATACAAATTTTTCTCTTTTTTATTCATTGCGATTTATTTTTATTATTTTTAACTAAACTTTTAACTGTACTGACTTGCGCTGAATTGTCGGCGCTGAATTGTCTTGCGCTGAATTGTCTTTGCGCTGAATTGTCGGCGCTGAATTGTCGGCGCTGAATTGTCCTGCGCTGAATTGTCGGTGCTCCGATAAAAGCTATAAATTGTGTAAACAGTCCCAAGTTATGCAGAACACTTTTGGAGTTGATATAATTGTGCTATAAGAGACCAGTATGATCTGTTGTGACTTGCCATATGTTGTGGTAAATAGTAGCTACTTAGTTAGTTTTAAGAAAAAGATAGGAACTTTCATGAATGTGAGTTTATGCATGACATTTTGATGACAGAAATTGTATGTATTTTTTAATCAAGAGTGTTCATAGCCTACAAAGAGAAAATAAAGGAGAACTTTATTCATCTGAATCAAATATAGAACAGTTTTATTTCCATTAGTAACTTGTATTGTAATTTCTTGAACAAATACTGCGCTGTTTGAAGCATATACAAGTTGAGATGTGAAAGTTTATGGAACAGATGCGTATTTCTCATCTTGCATTGCTCACATGCACTCCTTTCCAAAACTCCAGGGGTTATATGTAGATTTAGATGTAGGCAGCCCTTACTTATTTGACTAGCAGCTAGCTACTGTTAAGAACTTCTATAAAGAATGTTTACAATATTTTTTTATTTGGGTTTTATAAACTAGTATGTTGCGGGATAATACTTCCATTATTATTATTATTATTATTATTATTATTATTATTAAAATTATAATTGTAAATACATTAAATGTTGTGAAGAGGGAGTACAGTGTAACGATAAAAGAAGGCTAATTAATTGAGAATTTGGAGCCAGCCTGACTCCGGTTAAAGACTTGAAATGAAATTATGATAGTTTTTAAAACAACAATATAAGAGTTGACTGAAATTTATCTACACTTCAAAATGGCATATAACAAAATTCATAATAATGAAACCAATTTCAGTATATACTTACTACACCCTTAAACTCTTTATTCTATTTATGAGGTATCCTTGTAAAATACATACAATAAATCTTATTAGAACATCCAGCATCCAACCATATAACAATAATTTGAACAGAGGACATAAAAAATGGGTTACTGATTTTTATTTATTTATTTGATATTTCAGATTCAGGTTTACTATACAACATTACAACCGTATTGCTTTGTTCATAAATATGCTTCAGTTACTTTCTCTCCCGCTAAGACAAGTCTACAGTACCCAAGCTGGTTGTCTGTAGTCAGTTCATTTGCACAGTAATCCAATATATTAAAAAATGCTTGCATTCTAGTGTTGTAACAATTATCATCTTTCATTTTAGTTCAGTCTACTGAATATTTTTTCCTAACAAAAGTATTTAAATAGGAGGTACTCTAGCTTGTCAGGATGTAAACTGTAGAATTCAAACATATATTTTGGAATTTAAATATATATATATATTAACAAATTGTTTCCTCTCTCAATAATGCTAGCCTAGACTTAAATACCTTAAGGAGAAAAAACTATGCATGTAGACCTGGATGGAGCGATTATGTGGCTGAACTTCATAATGCATCCAGAGATGGTTTTTTAATGTGGTGTGAACAAGGGAAGCCAAGGCAAAGCCTGTATTACAACAAAAGCAGAGGGCTAATGCTAGGCTCAAGTAAGCATTAAGGTATATAAAAAAAACCATGAGAATGAGATAAGCAGGGATGCTCTTGCTAGAAAGCTTGCCAGTAAGAATCCAAGAAACTTTTGGGAAGAATTAAAAACAATAAATAATAGTGCAGCGCAGCCGTCAGCAGGTAAAGTTGTGCTAACACTGTTTTGGGATACACGAGGCCCTATCCTTGAACATAATCTAGAGCGTGGAACTACAGCAACAAATGCATCGTATTCTGACATGCTTCGGAATGAGTTAAAACAAGCAATTCGCACAAAACGGAGAGGGAGATTGTCCGAAGGTGTTATTCTGTTACACGACAATGCGCGCCCTTATACCGCTGCACAGACTAGAAAATACCTTCAAAAACTTAAATTTGAAGTTCTCGACCATCCAGCCTACAGTTCAGACCTGGCACCTTCGGATTTTTACCTGTTTGGACCACTAAAAGACGCTTTGAGAGGTCAGCGATTCCAAGGCGATGATGACCTGAAGGAGGCGGTGCATGACTGGATACGCACACAGCCAAAAACATTCTTTTGTGATGGCATTAGGAAGCTTGTAGATCGCCGGACTAAGTGTATTGAGAAACAGGGAGACTATGTTGAAAAGTGATGTGTTTATAATCTATCAGATGTGAAAATAAAATTGTGAAAATAAAAAGTGCGGATAATTATTGAATTACCCTCGTGTGTGTGTGTGTGTGTGTGTATATATATTATATATATATATAGATATATATATATATCTATATAGATATATATAGATATATATAGATAGATATTAGGGTGTCTCTTATTGGGTAGTCAAAAATTGAAATGTTGAATTATTTTATCTGCGCCCCCTAAAATAGTTCCATTTAGCATAAAACTAAAACTTGAAAGTTTGACACAAATTGGCTCATATTTAGGGGTCGCCCCCGGCTAATAAAAATGGTGACCATGGCATAATAGCTCCTGACATTGATTATGCTCATTATACACGTAATTCCTTCCTTCTTTTTTTAGTTTGATTCGTTTTTATAAGTATAGGCCTTCTTATTTATCATTGATCCTTTTCTAACCTATCCTTGATGTTGTTATAATCCATCCTTTGGTCCTCAATCCTTCTTTATCCCAATCCTTTTTCTCCTATCCAAAATCCTTCCTGGCTCTTTTTTATATACAATCAGCAATGAAGCATTGCTACAAAAAAAAACCATTAGTTTATTATATAGAGATAAATTCAAAATGCCAGTGCTATTTACATACTTTAATTACTTTAATTAGCATTATTTCCTTATACAACATTTATTTAATATACAATGATTATACAATATGGTTATTTTAAGGTGCGACCTCATTGATGGTTATTTTTTGAGAAGAACAGTTTTTGATGGAACTGGGTGACTCTGGCGGTGTTTTGCAACAATTTGGAGCAGGAGCTGGAGCTGCTCTTCCCCCACTGTCAATTTCTTATTCAGCTCTTGAACTAAAGCTACTGCACGTTCTGCCCGGTCATTTACAACAGATAGAGCTGCAACAATAGCTCTGGCCCTTAAATATTCACAGTTGGATGTCCAAGTGCTGGGTGCCTTGTTCAGAAATCCTTCTGGCAAATTCAGCTTAGTAAAGAATTCTCTAGTATTTCTTGTAACAAGTTGGTGTAGTCCTTCACCAGAGCAGAAGGTCGATTCAGGAATCCGAGGACGCTTGGGTGGTCTATCAGTGGACTCATCTTCTAATGCCTTTACCATGCGTTTCTTTACATCTGTAGTAATTCGCTCATCAAAGAAAGCAAGACCAACTGCTTCTTCAGACAGGTACCATAAGTGGTTAGAGAGCTTTTTTTTAGTTGCATCAGAAATCTTTTTGTTATAGAATAAGCCTCATTGGACATCCAGCGAGCTCGATGCATGGCACCTGGTGCACGAAACTTGATGCCTTTATTGGGGACACCTCCAAGAAAGATGATGGACAGATCCAAAAGTTCTTGATAGTCATCCCGTAGCATAGGTGCCTGGGATCTAGCAAACTGAATTAGTTCAGTTTTAGACTGGATAATTGCTTCTTTAGTAATCGTGTCTGTCTCACCTGTTTGGAACTGGCTTTGATCAACAGAAGTCCAATTGTCACGAAAACGCTTAAAGATTAATATCTCTGGACCAGTTGATGTAGATCCCAATGTTGCTTCAAATGCAGCTCCCAACAATAAATCTAAAACATGGTGTCTACAAGGCAAGTACAAAACATCATGTCCCAATTTTGCTTCGATGAGAGCACAGGCTCCACTATATTGACCCGTGTTTGAAGCTGTTGTATCGAAACAAATTGCTTTTACTCTCTCTGTAATTCCCCATTCATTCAGGCAGTTAAAGACGGCTTCAGCTTGTGCTTCTCCAGTTGAGTTTGGGATTTTGGGGACACCAAGCAGCTGTTCAACACCAGGTCCTGACACAAGTACTGGGAGACGATCAATGTGCTTGTGCGAGGTGAGGTCCTCCATCATCTTGCATCCCAGTGGACTGTCATAGAACATTCTCCATGGAAATGCTCCTTAAGTTCTTTAGCATGACGAGCTCGGTTCTTATTTCGAAGGCGATGGATAGAATGTTGGTTTATGTTGTAATCTGAAGCGTCCAAACCAAAGCTTTTAGCTGCCTCTGCGAGGATAAATGTTGCCTTTCTAGAGGAAATTTGTGTACGATCCAGGGCAGCAGACATCTGAATAGTCATGATGTTTTTCATGCCTCGTTTTTTCTTAGATTTTGGTAAAGCACAAGCTCCTTTGGGCTCCTCCTCCTCATTCTCACTTTCATCAGTGTTGCTGGAAGATGTGGAAGAAGCCAGTACAACTTGACTAGTAGACGCCTCCATCAAAGATTCTGACTTTCTTTTTCTCTCTGCCTCAGCTTCCAACCGTTTGACTGCATTTTTTGTGCGGTGAAGATGTACAGTGTCCACACCACCGATTGAGCCAGGACGACCTTTTTGTCTTTGCAGTTGAAGGAACTCCCAGTCCTCACGATTCTTGATCAGCTTCTCAGCGTCTCCATGGGCGATGTCAAAGAGATCTTCCAATCGCTCTACAAAATCAGCCTCCTTGGTTTTATGGCTCTGGCTTGTTCTGGAAGCATGCTTCTTTAAGCAAGTCCATTCGTTAAAGAAATTCTCTAACTTCTTCATGGCACGAGGTTCCTGCTGAGTAGGAATATTGGCCTTATCCCAGATAACTATTGTGGCTCGAATAGATTGACGCAGAGCATCGCGGATTGTCATGTTTTTCTCTCTGTGGAGGTGCATAAAATAACCAAAAGCTTGCCTATATGGGGGCAGCTTTGAGCCTTTAATATCATCTACTGTAGATCCGAGCAAATAGAATGGTCTTCTTGTATTCATCTGCAAAATAAGAAAACAAAATATTAATGTAGTGTTATGGTTTTGTAGAGCAGGGCTAAATCAGTTTTGACTTTTTTAAATTACAAAAAAAAAAAAATTTGGTAGACAAAGTTAATTTGGTCTATTTTATAAATCTAACGTATTTTTCTCAATTATTATTCCTATTATTTTTTAATCTAAGAAACAAGGAATAAATATTTTTGTAGTAGAAATTTATATTTTGCTATTTTATTGGAAATAGAAACAGTGGCGTCACTAGGGTTGGTGTCACCCAGTGCGGTAACTCATGGTGTCACCCACCCCCCCATGGACCTCCTCCCGTACCAGACCATACAGAATCCTTAGTAATGTTTTTTGTACTAATGTTACTCGTAAATCGTAATTCCCGTATATCACTGAATGTAATGGCAATAGTAGTGACATAAACAACTAGCAAAATTAAAATTACTCCTTTAAATTACAATATCATACGCACAGCCTAAATGTATTTACATTTACATAGTTTCATGTGGTTAAAGTGAAAATTCGGTAAGAAAACAATAGAATTCGAAGTAAAAACGTTTAAGAACTACATCAAAATTATGTTCATTTTAACGTTAAACTTTACCGTTACATGAGATACATTAATGGATTAGGTTTGCATAATCAATAACGGCCCAAATAATGTAGAAGTTGTAGACAAATGCATATGGAAATATACTCATAAATTTGAGGCTGCAACATCATAAAGACAGAGGCTGCAACAACTGAGCGGAAGCCTTTTTTTATTTTTCTCCTTCTTTTCCTTTAATTACTACTTCATTCTCAAAAAAGTTATTGATATAGGTTCACAAATACTAATTACCACAATATTGTAGCTAAAACAACAGAAAATTTGACAAAATCAGCGACTATAAAAACACCAGCAGCAACGAAAACAACAGCGCGTGCTTGTAGAGCGTGCAGACGAAACCACGTGATTCGAAGCGTCATTGTAATTGGGTAATAATGACAGCTCTGACCGGAGCGCATTAGAAGGTTCAAAAAGTAAATTAGCATAGAGTTTTAGCCTTGTAGGTATATTGATACATGTAAGCTGGGCTTACGAAAAATGTTTTTGTTGTTATAACTAACTACAGGGATATTTTTATAAAAAATAATAAATTTCTGCTCAAACACTGCACAAAAACCCCCCGCACCCCTCTAGTGACGCCACTGATAGAAACACAGATCATGAAACACATGTCAGGTAAAATTTCCATTGAACTAAATTAAATTCTTTGTGACAAATAGCAACATTGTTTAAAACTTCATAATATGTGTATAAGAGCATAAATTCTAATTTTTTCATTAAATTCATTAAATTTTTTTCAAACACTAATAACAAAATCAGTATAAATAATTGTGAAAAATATAAATAACTAGTTTATTATCTGATAATAGCAAAAAAGAAGTATAGTGATACACAGTTACACACCTTTTACTTATGACAGCAGAACACTGAATGATGACAAATAAACAATTGCAACATAATCTGGAGCATTCTTGATGAAACATGTTTAAACAGGTTGATCTTGTCTTATCAAGCAATATTTTCAGCTACAAACTTGACAATTATCTCTAATATATTCATTTAATTGAATTCATCATAAATATGATGATTAATTAATTAAAAACATATGTTTAGTATACTTGACAACTGCTAGTAATTTCAAATATTAATTGCATAAATAGCTATATTTTAGAACTTTAATAAGCGGGGGCGACCTCTAAAATTGTTCAATCCAAAAAATTTTATATGTGTGTTCTTTCAACCAATGGAACTGGTTGAGGGGGCAACCTAAAAAAATCAACACTTCGAAAATAAGAGACACCCTATATATATATATATATATATATATATATATATATATATATATATAATAGATATTATATATATATATATATATATATATAGATAGATATACTGTATATATATATATATATATAATATATATATACACACAGGGTTTTCAAAAGTCCTCATTATTTTAAAATTTTATTAAAATAGCAATTACAAGAGGAACCAAATGACAATTTGGTTGCTGAGTCTACGATTCATGAGAATTTTGGTGGCATCAAACTTGGCTTCAAAAGTCTACTGGAAAGTCACTGGTACACCTCAACGTGGGCACCGTCTTTTTCGAAACAAGCGAGCCACCGTTTTACGCATTCTTGGCCGACATTGACAACATTTCGGGAGTAACAGAAGCACACGCATTCCTGATCCGTTCTTCTAGTGTGGGGAGGACTCGCGGCTTGGTGGCGTACACTTTGCTCTTAATGTAGCCCCACAAAAAGAAGTCGCATGGGGTAAGATCAGGCGAGCGAGCAGCCCATTCGATGGGACCACGGCGACCAATCCACCGATCCGGGAACTGCTTATTCAGAAATGAGCGAACCTCACGCGAGTAATGAGCAGGGGCACCGTCTTGCTGGAAAATGACTTCTTGCATGTCAGCTACAGCTGACAGTTGGGGATGCAGAACTCCTGAAGCATACGAAGGTAATTGTCTCCGTTGACGTTCACGGAATTTCCATCTTGATCCCGGAAAGAACGGACCAATCAGCCCAGCTGAGGAGATGGCACACCAGACGACCAATTTCGGCGTGTCCCTTTCATGTTCACGGATCTCCGCAGGATTGTGAGTTCCCCAGATGCGGGTGTTGTGCCGATTGACGCGACCAGAAAGGTGGAAGAGAGCTTCGTCGCTGAACCACATGTGCTCCAGGATCGATGGGTCTCTTTCGTAGTGATGCAGCAGTGTCTCACACATCTCCACCCGGCAATCGTAGTCTTGAGGTTCCAGCTTCTGAACCACCTGGATCTTGTACGGATACAGCTTGAGACCACGCCGCAAAATCCGTTGGATAGATGTCGCGCTGATGTTCAGTTCCGCAGCAGCTCGCCGAATGGACTTTCCTTGACTCTGAGTAAACGCCTCACGGACAGTTTCGACATTCTCCTCACTCCGCCCACTTCGAGGTCTTCCTCATCGTGGTTTGTCCTTTACGGATCCGGTCTCCATAAACTTCCGGTGGGTGGCGACGATGGTGTTCCTATCCGGTGCATAATGCTGTCCGTAGACTGCCCTGAATCGTCGCTGCACTTCGACCACAGACTGAAAAACATCCTGCCATGCAGCGATTTTACACCTCTGCTCTAGTCAGCATGGTAGCAGAAGAAAACAGAGCAAAACTTCAAATGTAGACTCAAAAAAATTCTCAACTACTGAGTAAGAGTTTACCACAAGATGAACGTCGTTGGTCGATTAGCTGCAAAGAAAATTGAAAATCAAATTAGTGAGGGGCTTTTGAAACACCCGGTATATATATATTATAGATATATATATATATATGATGAATAAAACCACGAAGGAAAGGAAACACAAAAAGGTGCTCAAGCGCTTTCGTCTAATGACATCCTCAGGAACACTGAAGTACATAAAAGGTTACGGCCTATATATAGGTTACAGAAAGAAAAATAAATAAATAAATAACATACATACACACAAACATACATATATATATATATATATATATATATACATATCTACACACACATATATATATATATATATATATGCAATAAACGGAGAAGTAAAAATAAAAATTAAAAATTAAAGATTAGAGGATTAACAAAGAGGCATACAGATTTGTAAGGAAAAATATCGATTTTTAGCACAAGATCAAATGAATTATAAAAACAAATTTATACTGGAAATCTGCCCGGGTTTTAACACTTTGCCTTTTAGAGTCAAGTTTCGATATATATAAAAATAAAATGAAGATTAAAAGTTAATAAAGTAGCGTTCAAGTTTACCAAACATTTAGCGTCCTACCCTTTTTATCTAAATTTGTTTTGAAGGAATTCAAAACAACAGGATCGAGTTGAAAAAGACCTTTGCTTATGTTGAAGTTATTTGAAAGTTGGATAATGGCAGACTCAAGAATATTTCTATTGACAATGTTGCTAGAATGAAATAAAACTGAGGCATTATTCCAATCAATACAGTGGGATAACTCTGACAAATGGACAAAAAGAGCACTGGACAACTGTCCTGTTCTAACGGAATATTGATGCTGTTTTATACGTGTGTGCAAATCCTTTCCCGTCTGACCTATGTAAAAGGAATCACATTGTTTACACCCAATTTTATAGATAATGCCTGAATTATTGGTAGGGCTATTTTTTACTATGATATTTTTCACAATATTGTTATATGAAAATACTACATTAATATCCAAAAGTTTAAGTACATTAGCAATGCCTAAAAAGCCCGGGAAAAATGGAAGTACTAAAATATTTTTTGACAAAGTACGAGTGTTATTATTGACACGATAGAAAGTTCGTTTTGCCTTGTTGAGACAAGATTCCATAAACGCAGATGGGTAACACAGATCACTTCCAATACCGTTGATTTTTTCCAATTCGGCATCGATGTATTCCGGACTGGCGATCCTAAGGGCGCGGAGAAACATTGATGAAAAAATGGCCTTCTTAGTGGGGGTGTCATGTCCCGAGTAAAAGTGTACGTAGGTCTTAATTCCGCTTTTCATGTCCACTTCACCTTCTCTGCCCTACCTTTACGGTCTTATTAAAACCCACAAACCTGGCAACCCTATGCGCCCTATTATTAGCTCGGTGGGCTCTATTACTTATAAACTCTCCAAATGGCTTGTCAAAATCTTGTCCCCCATTCTCGGAACTATCTCTGATTCACATGTAAAAAATTCCATGGATCTTACTGAAAAATTGAATAATGCACGTACTGAAACTAACGATAGATTGATCAGTTTTGACGTTTGTTCATTGTTTACAAAAGTGCCGATTGATGATATGCTTGACTTTCTCTCCCAAGAATTACATAAGTATGACCTGCCACTACCTTCACACATTGTTTTGGAACTTATTAAGCTTTGCATCAAAGACTGTAAATTCACTTTCAATAACGAGTATTATCAACAAGTGTTTGTGATGGCCATGGGCAACCCCTTATCGCCCCTCCTCTCCAATATTTATATGGAGTTTTTCGAAATTACTTACATTCCGAGAATCCTGGGGGTTGGCATCCCTTGGTTGCGGTACGTCGACGATATTTTGTGTATCTGGCCCATGAATCGTGACCTGGATAACTTCCTCCTTCAGTTAAATGATCAAGTCCCCTCCATTAAGTTTACTTTAGAAGTGGAACAAGACAATTCAATCCCATTTTTGGATGTGCGGGTACATAGGGAAAGCCCAGGTTTAAGTTTAGTATCTATCGGAAAACAACAAACAATTTGTCCTACGTACACTTTTACTCGGGACATGACACCCCCACTAAGAAGGCCATTTTTTCATCAATGTTTCTCCGCGCCCTTAGGATCGCCAGTCCGGAATACATCGATGCCGAATTGGAAAAAATCAACGGTATTGGAAGTGATCTGTGTTACCCATCTGCGTTTATGGAATCTTGTCTCAACAAGGCAAAACGAACTTTCTATCGTGTCAATAATAACACTCGTACTTTGTCAAAAAATATTTTAGTACTTCCATTTTTCCCGGGATTTTTAGGCATTGCTAATGTACTTAAACTTTTGGATATTAATGTAGTATTTTCATATAACAATATTGTGTAAAATATCATAGTAAAAAATAGCCCTACCAATAATTCAGGCATTATCTATAAAATTGGGTGTAAACAATGTGATTCCTTTTACATAGGTCAGACGGGAAAGGATTTGCACACACGTATAAAACAGCATCAATATTCCGTTAGAACAGGACAGTTGTCCAGTGCTCTTTTTGTCCATTTGTCAGAGTTATCCCACTGTATTGATTGGAATAATGCCTCAGTTTTATTTCATTCTAGCAACATTGTCAATAGAAATATTCTTGAGTCTGCCATTATCCAACTTTCAAATAACTTCAACATAAACAAAGGTCTTTTTCTACTCGATCCTGTTGTTTTGAATTCCTTCAAAACAAATTTAGATAAAAAGGGTAGGACGCTAAATGTTTGGTAAACTTGTACGCTACTTTATTAACTTTTAATCTTCATTTTATTTTTATATATATCGAAACTTGACTCTAAAAGGCAAAGTGTTAAAACCCGGGCAGATTTCCAGTATAAATTTGTATTTTTATAATTCATTTGATCTTGTGCTAAAAATCGATATTTTTCCTTACAAATCTGTATGCCTCTTTGTTAATCCTCTAATCTTTAATTTTTAATTTTTATTTTTACTTCTCCGTTTATTGCATATATATATATATATGTATGTGTGTAGATATGATATATATATATATATATATATATATATATATATATATATATATGTTTCTGTGTATGTTATTTATTTATTTATTTTTCTTTCTGTAACCTATATATAGGCCGTAACCTTTTATGTACTTCAGTGTTCCTGAGGATGTCATTAGACGAAGCGCTTGAGCACCTTTTTGTGTTTCCTTTCCTTCGTGGTTTTATTCATCATAAATATTTTTCACGTGTTACTTTCGTGAAATAATTTTCATATACATATATATATATATATATATATAAATGATGAATAAAACCACCACGGAAAGGAAACACAGAATGGTGCTCAAGCGCTTTCGTCTAATGACATCCTCAGGAACACTGAAGTACATAAAGGGTTACAGCCTATATATAGGTTACAGAAAAAAAAACTATACATTATATATATATATATATATATATATAAAATAAACGGAGAGATAAAAAAAATTTAAAAAATTATTAAACATTAAAGGATTGTGCGAGGAGCATACAAATTTGTAAGGAAAAACTACCGATTTTTAGCACAAGATTAGCACAAGATCAAATTAATTGATTCCAACCAATGTTATAGAAAAACAAAATAATAAAATTAAAAAAATACAAATTTATACTGGAAATCTGCCCGGGCCATGGGCAACCCCTTGTCGCCCCTCCTCTCCAATATTTATATGGAGTTTTTCGAGATTACTTACATTCCGAGAATCCTGGGGGTTGGCATCCCTTGGTTGCGGTACGTCGACGATATTTTGTGTATCTGGCCCATGAATCGTGACCTGGATAACTTCCTCCTTCAGTTAAATGATCAAGTCCCCTCCATTAAGTTTACTTTAGAAGTGGAACAAGACAACTCAATCCCATTTTTGGATGTGCGTGTACATAGGGAAAGCTCAGGTTTTAAGTTTAGTATCTATCGGAAAAAAAAAACAATTTGTCCTACGTACATTTTTACTCGGGACATGACACCCCCACTAAGAAGGCCATTTTTTCTTCAATGTTTCTCCGCGCCCTTAGGATCGCCAGTCCGGAATACAACGATGCCGAATTGGAAAATTCAACGATATTGGAAGTGATCTGTTTTATCCATCTGCGTTTATGGAATCTTGTCTCAACAAGGCAAAACGAACTTTCTATTGTGTGAATAATAACACTCGTACTTTGTCAAAAAATATTTTAGTACTTCCATTTTTCCCGGGCTTTTTAGGCATTGCTAATGTACTTAAACTTTTGGATATTAATGTAGTATTTTCATATAACAATATTGTGAAAAATATCATAGTAAAAAATAGCCCTACCAATAATTCAGGCATTATCTATAAAATTGGTTGTAAACAATGTGATTCCTTTTACATAGGTCAGACGGGAAAGGATTTGCACACACGTATAAAACAGCATCAATATTCCGTTAGAACAGGACAGTCGTCCAGTGCCCTTTTTATCCATTTGTCAGAGTTATCCCACTGTATTGATTGGAATAATGCTTCAGCTTTATTTCACTCTAGCAAACATTGTTATAGAAATATTCTTGAGTCTGCCATTATCCAACTCACAAATACTTCAACATAAGCAAAGGTCTTTTTCAACTCGATCCTGTTGTTTTGAATTCCTTCAGAACAGATTTAGATAAGAAGGGTAGAACGCTAAATCTTTGGTAAACTTGTATGCTACTCAAATAACTTGTATTTTTTTTAAATTTATTTTTATATACATCGAAACTAAACAAGAAGGGCAAAATGCTAAAACCCGGGCAGATTTCCAGTATAAATTTGTATTTTTTTATATTTTATTATTTTGTTTTTTCTATAACATTGGTTGGAAACAATTAATTTGATCTTGTGCTAATCTTGTGCTAAAAATCGGTAGTTTTTCCTTACAAATTTGTATGCTCCTCCCACAATCCTTTAATGTTTAATAATTTTTTTAATTTTTTTTATCTCTCCGTTTATTGTGTATATATATATAGTTTTTTTTTTTTCTGTAACCTATATATAGGCTGTAACCCTTTATGTACTTCAGTGTTCCTAAGGATGTCATTAGACGAAAGTGCTTGAGCACAATTCTGTTTCCTTTCCTTCGTGTTTTATTCATCATAAATATTTTTCACGTGTTACTTTCGTGAAATAATTTTCATATATATAGATATATAGATAGATATAGATAGATAGATATATAGATATATATATATATATAGATATATAGATATATATATAATATATATAGATATATATTATATATATATAATAATATATATATATATATAGATATATATATAGATATATATATATAGATATATATAGATAGATATGTATATAGATATGTAGTATATATATATATATATATATACATATATATATATATATAGATATGTATATATATATATAGATATGTATATGTATATATAGATATGTATATATTATATATAGATAGATATATAGATAGATAGAGAGAGAGAGAGAGAGAGAGAGAGAGAGAGAGAGAGAGAGACCTATCAATCTGATGAGTGGGAATGTTGCTCTCTGCATGCCGAGACATTTCATCCTTGAACAACTCAATCTACCTTTAGACTAAGTTAAGCGCTGTTTCAAATACATCTCGTCAGGGAATGTTTGGTTTTTTCCTTTTTTCTTTCTTGTTTTAAACCTACAAATATATCTCATGAAAGGTTGTGAAACCTCATAAAGGAAGGGGAGGAATCCTCAAGGGATCCCTCACGAAAGACGGTGAGGAACCCAAGGAGGAAAATCTCAAATTGATCCATTTTGCTTTTCTTTTTTTTTCCGTTGAAACCTCATGAAAGACTGTGAGGAACTGAAGGGTGAGGTGGGGCCCCTCAAGTGGCCCTCTCAAGGAGCAAACCCCCAAATGCCCCTCATTGAATGCGGTGAGGCCTCATAAACGCGGTGAAGAACTTAAGGAAGGGGTCCGGCGGACCTCAGTTTTAGGGGTCCCCATCTATTGCCTTAATGAGAAAATAACAATAAAAATAAAACAATGTAAAATTTATTTCAATTACAGCACATATTGTTCTTTCACATGGTCAAGAAATAAATTCCAGCCAGCTTTAGGTTTAGTTGATATTTTCGTTAGGTCAGGTTTAGTTTTACATTTTGTTTGGTTAGGTTAGTTTTAGTCGTGATGTTTTCGTTAAAACTAACGAAAATATTACGACTTAACCTTACCAGTCGTGAATATATATATATATATATATATATATATATATATATATATATATATATATATATTATATATATATATATATAATGTATGTATGTATATAAAATTTAGTTTTAAATATAGTTACTTTTTTTTCTTGTAAATGCAATAGATGGGGTCCCTTAAAACTGAGGTCCGCCAGGGGGGTTCGTCCATGGGCAAGTTTCAGAGCGCCCCAATTTCCTCGGACCAAATATCATCATATTACTACATCCTCTACGTGGTTGTTGTTCGTCATCGTTGATCCCTAGATAGACCTCTCAACTGTCGAAAACAAATTATGTATGCATGTAGAAATTCCTTCTTTTGGTATTTCTGGACTCTTGTTTACTATCTTCAGGTCACTAAGCCATACTTCTTTCTAGACTCTTCTGCCTGCTTGTTAGATTGAAAAGATAATTTAAAAAAAGAAGTTTCCTAGACATGGCCCCGAACCTACGCGATTGTTCCGATTGCAGTGAAAAATACTTTTTCAACGTTCTCACTCCTAACCCTTTAGTTTGCAGAGTTTGCGTAAATCGACAGCAACTACGAAACGAGGCGATTTCGGCAAGAGACGAACGTCAAAGAAGTATGAGACAGGCGAATTCATTGAGAGAGGAATTTAATGCTTTGGCAGCTAGGTTTAACTCACTGCAGGACTTTGTTTCAGAGAGTTTTGGCGCGAATTCTCACATAGGGTGGAGATCGCGCAAAGACTCTACAACGAATCCCCGACCAGTCGTCATTCACGCCCCTCTTTCTCCTTCGAGGGATCGACCGTTTTGAGCCAGTTAGAAATGGGGCCCGACCGAGACAACATAAACCTTGCTAAAGAATAATTACAACTAATAGGTTTTCCGTCTTAGAGCAGTAGCAGACTGACACGTAGGAGATTAGGCAAGTTGGCGATTTCATTATTCGAGAGCAATTACAGGAGTTCTGCGGCAGGAACACAACTCGGAGGAGGAGGTACTTCTATCTTGGAGTCCGTGTTGGCGACATCACGGGCTCATATACGAGTTTGGTAAAGATGCTGATAAAAATATGATATTTGTTACATGTTGGAACTAACGATGGTAAGATTTCCAGGTCAGAGGAGCTACTGGAGAAATACAAGCGTTTGATACAAACTCTAAAGTCTAAAGGATAGGACCTAGTAAATTAACTTTTCCAGGAATTCTCCCTGGAATAGCTGGATCCGACGACTTTTTCAGTAGAACTATGTAGAGTAATTTTTATAATTAAAAGGATCTATGTTTGCGTAGTGTCTTCACTTGAATGGCGTGGTAGCAGCTTGTCTTAGTAGACTATTACATAACTCTGCGATAAGTGTTCAGGCAAAAACCGGCAAACCACCTAAACAAGTGACCAGCCAAACATAAATTTTCCTTACAGTGAGCGACTGCCTCCAAGAAGAACCTTGAGATTTTACTGCAGTACTCAAGATTTTATAAATGTATATTACATTAACGGTCGAAGTTTGATATTTAAATTTGATGAACTATTAACTACTATCTTTAACTAAAAATTTGAGGTTGTTGTTGTTTAGCCGATCAGCCCACCCTGATCGAGCAAGCCGGTGGCACGCAGGTAACCGATCGCCCTCTTCGGAGTGGACCAGAGGTTCAGCGCACTAGTGATGTTGTGTTGTGTTCGTTGTTGTGCTAGGGCGGTACAGTCTGTCATAATGTGTTCAATTGTTTGTGGTGTGTCCTGGCACAGGTGGCAGGTGTCGTCTATGGAGTTGTCTAGTCTGTGTTTATATGTTAGTAAGTTGGGGTGATGTCCACATCGGAATCGTGCTAAGTTAACTCGATCCGATCTGCTCAGGCTGATCTCTGACCTATTAATGGGTGGCGGCTTCGCACCTAGGACCGCATTCGGACCGAGTCGTGTCAGTGCTTTGTGGGTTAGGTGTGTGTGTATGTGTTTTCTGTACTGTGTGATGTCTGTGGGGCGTGGTATGGAATGGAGTATTTGGTTATAATGTCTCTCTGGTGTTACCTTAATGGTGCGAGGTGTCGGTGCGTGATTGTACATGTAGTGGCAAGGGTGTTGTGGGTTAGTTGTCGCTGCTGCCATGAATTGTGTTCCCCTCATGTCTAAATGTTCCCTAACTTTCAGTATTTTTGTTTCTGTGTGTAGGTGTTCTATTGATGTTGTTTGAGTGCATCCTGTAATGATACGAAGTGCGTTGTTTTGTATTGTCTGTAAGGTGTTTATGTGTGTGTTTGAGATAATGGGTGCCCAGCATGGGCTAGCATAGTCCATAACTGAGCGAATATATTGTTTGTATATGAGTGATGTTGTTTCCTGCTGGTGTCCAACGTTTGTGCCTGTTAGTATCCTAAGCGTGTTAAGTCTTGACGTACATTTGTTTTTAATATCCTGAATGTGGTTTGCAAAAGATAATGATGTGTTGTATGTGACCCCAAGTATTTTGGTCCTGTGAGTGTGTGGAATGTTGATGTTGTTTAGTGTAAGCTGTGGAATTACCTGGTGTTCTTTTGTGTTGCTTGTAAGCAAGGTGATGGTTGATTTTGTGGGCGCTACTTTGAGTCTATTGTGTGTGAGCCAGTCTTGTATACTGTTTATGTATGTTTGTAGGTTATTTGTAGCGGTGTCGATGTTGTTGTGGGTGGGTGTTAGAGTGATGTCATCTGCATATGATGATAAGGTAAGCTTGTTATCTATGGGTGTTGGAATGTCATGCATGTATAAGTTGAAGAGTGTTGGTGAGAGAACAGAGCCTTGAGGGACCCCGTTCGGAAAAAGCTTGTTTTTGGATGACTTGCCATTAAATGTGACATGTGAGTATCTTCCTGAAAGATAGTTGCTCAGCCAAGTTGCTCAATCCAAGCAGATAACACGATAGAAATACAGGCAGTTAACATTAAAACACGCGCAAAACACAACACCACACTAATCAACATTTACATCCCACCAGATAGTTCACCTCAGGTGCCAGCCAATTACAATCCACAATTACACAATCTGGCCTCTCTCACTAATGTCATCTTAGGAGGAGACTTCAACGCCAAAGACACTAGTTGGTACCTGCACAACCAAAGCAACACCAGAGGCGCCAACATAGCCACAACTAAACAGCCTCTTCATTCTTAACAATACAGAAGAACATACACACACACCACATCAAGCAGGATACTCAAACTCCTCCCCAGACATAACGTTCTGTTCCCCTCACTAGCAACACATACACAATGGAGAACAGAAAAACAACTCTCATCAGACCACCTGCCCATCATCATTACACACATTCTACACTCTGCCCCAACAGCCTTAGGCACACTTACAGAAATTACAAGAAAGCTGATTGGGAACAGTTCAAAATACAGACTGAGGAACAATTCACTACATAAACAGCACACCCATCATAAACATCAATACAACACTCAAGACATTTAATCAGATCATCATAATGCAAACAAATACATACCGAAGGGCAACATTAGGAAATACAACCCAAATTACACTAGAGAAATAGCCCACCTCATAAGGCAACGTAACAACCTCAAATATAACACACAAACCCCACACACAGAAGCCATAAAACAGCAGATACAACAGCTCAACACAGAAATAAACAACAAACTCAAAGAAAAACAAACAGAAACATTCAGGGAATTCATAACAACATTAAACCACTCAACAGATACATCCAGGCTATACAAGACTATAAACGGCATTACCCACTCTAACAGCGGCATTCACACCTCACACGCGGCTATCTGTCGCAGCCAAAATAATATCCCAACATACACACAACAAGCTAACATTCTAGTTAATCACTACGCAAAGATAAGTCACTTAAACAGAGACAACAACTAGAAACATGCAGACAGACAAACAGCCAGACACAAGAAAACCTACAGACTCGACACAACCATTACACCCTTCAATACAGACCAGACCACCAAGATCATCAAAAACATTAAGAATTCGAAGGCTACTGGACCAGACAACATATCTAACATACACCTTAAACACTTGGGCCCACAAGGAATACTAGCTCTCACAAATATCAGCACATATTCATACCAACACTGTATTATTCCTGACATATGGAAACAAGGTAAAATTATTACACTACTCAAACCAAACAACAATCCAACAGAACCAGCTTCCTATAGACCCATTACTTTACTATGCACACCTTCCAAAGTAACAGAAAGACTAATCTTACAAATCACCAACCCACACATTCCACTATCGCCTACTCAACATGGATTCAGACCTCACCACTCAACCACGACATTACTCACTAACCTCACGCAGCACATCATGGATGGCATCAACTCCAGACGACCAGCTCAACGTACACTATTAGCAACAATAGACATTAGTAAAGCATTTGATGCTATCCCACGCTTCCCTCTCATAAACAAAATACTCAACACAAACCTGCACAATAACACCAAAAATTTGAGGTTGTAGCAATTACTGAATCGTGGTTAATTAAATACAGAAAGTGGAAATTTTCTCGGAGCTGTTTAACACTGATAGAATAGAAAGAAAGGGTGGTAGTACTGCACTATACGTTCAGCTGTACTTAAAATCCGCAATTAAAGTATTTGCAGAACTTGATAATATAAATGCAACGTTTGTTGAAATTAAAGAAAACTCACGAAAGAAATTAATTATAGGGTTAGTATATAGGTCTCCTCCTAGACTGTCGACAACGATGATAGACTAAAGGAACAAATTTTCTGTTAGTAGCGAACATCCCTTGCAGGGATCTAATTCCGGTCGTCAACTGTCCGAGGGTTTGTTCAAAAGTTCACTTTCTCAAATGATCAAGGAACACACAAGATAACGCAATATTCAAGATTTAGTTTTAAGTCTAGACCTGCACCTGTTTGATAATATCTCTGTAGGAGACTACTTCTCCACCAGTAATCATAGGCAAATAACACTTGAAATTAAAGTTAATGCTCTTAATTCGGAGAGTTTGGAATACGTTTTAGATTTTAAAAGTTAAATTTCGTGATATGAAACTGCGACTTTCGACCCATAATTGGGATGAAGCTCCATTGTGTGATGATATTAGTGGCACATGGACTTTTATTAATTATTTTAGACATTTAGAATCGAGTAATATCCATTACATAAAAAGAGATTGGCCAAATCTTAATGGTGGCATGCTGAAATTAAAAGTAACTTAGCGCTAAAAAGGAACGTGTATTTCAAATTTAAAGGAACGAGTAATTTGTGCGACGAAAATGCATACAAGTTATTAAGAAGGTGAAGCAAAAAACTTAGAAAAAGTAAGCGCAACTATGAGCTATATATCGGGTGGCCCAAAAAAAACGCATTGAGATTTGAACATCAATAACTTCAAAAATATGCAGTTCACACTTCCAAAATTTAAATGACTTTTACCTCAATCTATTGGTAAGCCGTCATAAAAATTTCAGACCTCTACATAAAATACTTTTTCTACAGCTGAGGGAACAATGAGGTATAGTGAAAAAACGAATATCATAAACTGAAAAAAATTTATTATTCACATCTTATCAACAAATATGATCAATATGTCCGCCATCCTGCTTACAAACTAATCTTAACCTTTTCTTCCACGACATGATACATTTTCTGGTTTCTGTTAATGTTATTTTGTCCCAACATTCGAGTATTTTTTTTCTTTAATTGCATTTCTGTAAACTTTTCTGTTTGGTCTTCATAAATCTTCTCTGCTAGAGTGTTCCATATGCAATAATCCATGGGATTGCAATCAGGTGATTGCAGGGGGCCAGTCGTTTTTTCCAATGAAGTTGACTACATTCTGTTGTAGATAATCCTGTGTGAACTTGCTAGTATGAGCTGTAGCACCATCTTGGAGTATGAAATCGTTTCCATAATACAGACGCCGACAATCATCAAAAGATTCTCCTCTAAGAGATTTACATAGGTTTCTGAATTAATTTTTTTATTTTCTGAAATGAAATGAATTTTCGTCTTTCCATTCCACGATACACCTACTAATACCATGATTTTTTTTGGAAAACCGACTTTCGATGGAGGAATGTCTTTCTTACGTCGACCATAAACAACATCGTTCGGGGAGTTTCGAGCAATCTCAATGGTGAAATCTTTTTCATCTGTAAAAACTATTTTTTTAACGTCATTGGACGGAAATCTATTAAGCAATTTTCTACAACGGAATTTTCTTTTAGCTCTTACATTGCTGTCACGCCTTGAAACACGGATCCTTTTAAATGCTTTAAGTCCTACCGTCGATCCTCTTGAGATAGGCTCATCATTTCGATCATTGCTGTATTGTCTTGAGTGTAAACTGTTTTAGGCCAACCATTTCCACGCTTCCGTGCCGTCGAACCGAACAATGTTAAGGAAATGTATTTTGTGCGTGACAAGACACTAACGAGTGCCGCAGAAGAGAAAGATTTAGGTATTATTGTTGCCGACACTCTTAACCCGAGTAATCACTGTATCGAAGCCGTCAGAAAAGCAAATATAATCTTAAGATTTATTGGGAGATCATTTGAATTTTAGTCGGAGAAAACAATGCTAATATTATATATTTCCTTAGTACGACCCCATCCGGAATACTGCGTTTCAGATTTGGTTCCCATATTTAGAACAGGACATAGACAGAATGGAGAGAGTGCAGCGACGGGCCACTAAGATGACTCCTACATTTAAAAACAAGTCATACTCTACCCGTTTAGAAATGGTAACTTTATTCTCAATTGTCAAAAGGTGGATTCGAGGAGATTTATTCCAGGTGTTTAAAATGATTAAAGGTTTTGATAAAGTCGACACCGAAAAATATTTCATCTTCAGAAATGCAGATAGAATTCGCGGTAATGGTTTAAAAATAGTGGGTAAACATTTTAATTCTAATGAAGCTAAACATTTCTTCTTCAATCGTAATTAATTTGAGGAATGGATTGCCAGCCAGGTAGTTCAAATTAATTCGGTCGAAACCTTTAAAAAGAGACCAGATGCTTATCTTGCCTTAAACCTCCAGTTAGAATTTTCACTCGGATTCCCTCCTCTTCACTTTAAAATTTACACTTCTTTAATTATTAAAAAAACACTTGCATTTTCTTCCATTCCTTAAAATATAAAAAAATATGAAAACAGTGTTACACAAACTTCCAACTATTTTTAACAGAAAACGGGGGTAGGGAAATTGGGGAGGGGGTCATGCAACAAGGATGGGTGGGGGTTAGTCCCCCAAGTTTGATGAAGGGGGAGGGGTTTTTAGGGGGAGAGGGAGAATGACCTCGGAGTGAGGTATAATGGGGGAGTGGGTGGTGGTAATGGGGGAGGGGGATTATGCAACAAGGGGATTGGGGGTTAGCCCCCAAGTTGCATAAAGTGGGGTGAGGGGGTTTGGGGGGAAAGGGAGAATGACCTCCTCCTAAAGGGGTAACCCTAACTTTTTGAGCTTCGCATTCTGAGCCAGTGGGTTCAAAATTTGTGAAGCTATCTATATTTAAAATGTAAAATAATATTTTTGTCTTCATCTCGGTATTCTGCGAAGGTGCCCTCGACGTAGGCGAGTTTACGAAGCACAGGACCCGCCTATAGGTCAGGGAGCCGAAGGCTCTACTCGTTATCTTTAAATTTCCTTCCTTCCTTTCAACCTCCGTTCTTTGCTTTGCTTTAAAACTTTCACTTGTATTTAAATTTTTTTCCATCTTTTAACCTTCTTTCTTAAACAGACAGACTCGTAGGGGCCAGCCGGTCTGTTGCTGTTTGGTGTCCTATATATTTCTTTGTACTCCTTTATAATTATATATAATATATTATATATATATATATATATATATATATATATATATATATATATATATATGCATATATAACTGCATATACATTCGAGTTTTGTCACATGAATTGAAACGAGAATTTCCTTTCTCTGAAATGGGAAATTATTATTAAAATAAAAGACTGTTTCTTTGTAAACTTGATCCTTCAACCTTAATGGAATTCACTGATCCATTGTAAATAAGGCGAAACGTAAAGGTCGAAGTGCCATAAAACCAATAGATTTGACGGTAATCATCAATCGTGAGATGATTGGCCATTCTTTTCTGGAATTTCGCGTTATTTACATTTACCGACTGAGTAAAGGCTTTACACGACAGCCATTAAATATAATTTTATTTAAACTCAATCAGCAAATATATACTGAACTCGATATCAAATATTGAAATAAATTTCATGCCAATAATTTATGTATACAGGGTGGCTCATAAGTCCCAATCGGTTATAATTAAAGCTAAAATTCATCTAGCGGATTTAAAAACAAATGTTAAATTGGTTTAAAAAATGGTTTAAAATTATCGATAAATATTTCTAAACTTATTATAAACTTTGGAGTAAGTGTAGTTTACATCCCCCTGACGCAAAAGGGGACACAAACTACACTAGGGCAAAGTTGGGGAACGTAAATTACGCTAGTATCTTTAGGAGACATTTTTTAAATGAATCCATCAAATAAAACGTTAAAACTAACGAAAATATTACTACTTAACCTAACCAATCGTCAATTTATATTATATATATATATATATATATATATATATATACATACATATATATACTGTATATACATATATACACGGTGAACCAAAAGTAGGTGGACAGTAGGTTGAATACGGTTTGTGTTATATTATATTATAACTATGGTGTTCATTATAACTATGGTGTTTGTGTTTATTATATTAAATATTATAACTAAATTTATTTAAATTTTATTTTGTATTATAGTATACAAAAAAATTAAATATGTATTCTCAAAATAAACGTTATCATTTACTGTCCACCTACTTTTGGTTCACTCTATATATATATATATATATATATATATATATATATATAATATATATACTGTATATATATATATATGTGTGTGTGTGTGTGTGTGTGTGTTATCCATATAGACAAATGAGCGGTTTGAGGGTGGTAGAAAAGAGACAGATAAGAGATGGAGTTATATTCCGTTACGTTTCAGCACAAAGCCTTGCTCACACAGAACTCACACAGAGCATGATCATTCTAGTGCATTATTTAGAGAGATAAACTACTAAAGCTGAAAGATATAATCAAAGTGGCACATTTTATTTTTATTTACAAGTGTAAGAACAAAATCATTAACGGATCTTATTAAAAATTTGGACTGTCAAATTTTTTTGAAAATTTTGTCACTAGTACAGTTTTTTCATGCTGATTCAAAGTATGCAACTCATTTTTTGCAGAAATAAATATTTAACATTTTATTGGTGTTTGTTTGCAGGAATAGTGCCAGCTTCTCCATACGAACTCGCAAAAAAACATTAATTTTTGTTGTTATTAATGTTTATTTGTTGCCTGCTTACACCTAGTTTAGTGTGAATATTATTGTTGTAGTGTGAGCATATGATGATGCAGTGATGTAACATATCTACTTGCGAATTGCCTCCGGTCAATTGAATGCCCGGTTAGGTCAACTGTACGCCCTTGACGATTAGTTAGGTTAAGTCGTGATATTTTCGTTAAAACTAACGAAAATATTATAACTCAACTTAACCAATCATCAAGGGCATTCAGTTGACCTAACCGGGCATTCAGTTGACCTAACCGGGCATTCAGTTGACCTAACCGAGCATTCAGTTGACCTAACTGGGCAGTCAATTGACCGGGGAACATTAATAACAACAAAAATTACTGTTTATGCGAGTCCGTATGCAGAAGCTGGCACTATTCGTGCAAACAAACACCAATAAAATGTTAAATATTTATTTTCGCAAAAAATGAGTTGCATACTTTGAATCAGCATAAAAAAACTGTACTAGTGACAAAATTTTCAAAAAAATTTGACACGGTCCAAATTTTTAATAAGATCCTCATTAATTTAATTGGATAAATAAATATTTTTTGTAACTCATCAACTAATAGCAGACCAGAAATAGATGAAAGTATGTTATTCATCAATTTAGATTGTTTTCATCTCAAAAGTTATCTATTTGAGCAAGGGTTTGTGCCGAAACGTAACGGAATATAACTCCATCTCTTATCTGTCTTTTTCTACCACCACCAAACCGCTTATATATATATATATATATATATATATATATATATATATATAATATATACAGTATATTAGTGGTGGACCGGATGTCAGTTTTTCAACATCTGCAAATGCGGATTTTTAATTTCAATATCCGCAGATGCGGATGCGGATATTTAGTTAATCTATCAATATATAAAATTATGAATATATGACAATTTTTTCAAATTTCGTGATATTACTATTATGGCAGGCAGTGCATAAGAATTAAAATTAATATTAATGTTTTCATTATGATAAAAATAACTTTCTCTAGAGTTTCAGCCACAGAAAATTCAATGAAACAAGTTTCATTCAATTTTCTGTGTTACCAGGTATTTATATTTTGAGGTTTATATATTTGTTTGTTCATTAATAATTAATACTTTACATGAAATGTGCATGACTGGGCCTTATAAACTACTTTATAAGCTAATTTAATTGTAAATTGCATAATTTATTAGAGGTAATGTCCGCATAACATCCGCAGTCAGAAGTGCGGATGCGGATGTTAAAAATGATGCGGATATCCGGTCCACCACCACTAATATATATATAAATTGACAAGTGGTTAGTTTAAGTCGTCATATTTTCGCTAATTTTAACGTTTTATTTGATTAGGTATACGCGGACAAAGTTGGGGAACGCAAACTACACTAGGATAATGTAGGGGAACGTAAACTACACTAGGATAATGTAGGGAAACGTAAACTACACTTGCTCCTAAACTTTTTACTTTGTTTAATTTTTTGTATTTTTTTGCTTTAATTATAACCGATTGCTGCTTATGGGCCACCCTGTACAGTATATATATAAGGTTGTAACATATATTCTGCTCGATTGTTTAGTTCATTCAGAACAAAAATTAAATGACTTACAAGGACAAATTTGCTCGAACTTTTAGTTTATTCAAAACAAAATTTAAATGACATAATGACAAATTAATCATCAATATAATTCTCTTCTTTTTCTATAACCTCCTTCCACCTGTAGAAAAGTTTTTTTATGCCACGTTCGAAGAAATCCCTTGGTTTCGAGTTATAAAAAGTGATCACTTCGTTTTTGATAGCTTCCCGGATTGCAACTTTTGTCCAGCTAGGTGGTGGTGGTGCCGACTTTTGAATAAATGGTAGTCTGAAGGTGTGATGTCCGGAGAATAAGGTGGATGAGGCATTTTTTCCCACCCAAATGCCTCCAATTGGGCAGTGGTGATTCGAGCAGTGTGAGGACGCGCGTTATCCTGGTGGAATAGAACACCTCTGCGATTAATTAATGCAGGACGTTTTTCTTGTAATGCCATCTTCAATCGTTGGAGTTGTTGGCACTAGATTCCAGCTGTGATTGTTTGATTTTTGATTATCTGGTTATCCCACCAAACGACGCATAGCAAAATTTTCTTTGGCTGAGGTCCATTCCTTGGCTGAGGTCCATTCCTTGGCTGAGGTCCATTCCTTGGCTGAGGTTTCAGGCTTTGTTTCACGGCTAAGCCACTGATGTCAACGCTTAATATTGTTATAGAGGACCCATTTTTCATCCCCAGTGACGATCCGATTCAGAAATGGTGCCTGCAATTGCCGAGAATGCAGTGATGTGCAAATATCGATTCGATGTTGAAGATTCGCTTGTGACAAATCATGCGGAACCCATTTCCCAACCTTCATTACTTTTTCTAACAGCTTCAAATGACGATGAATGGTCATATGGCTAACGCCGAGTTGCAGGCCAAGTTCTCTTACAGTTACCGTTGGGTTTTCCTCCACTGTTGCTTTCAGCAACTCTTCATCTAACTCATTTGACCGTCCTGTTCGTTGATAATCTTTCAGAATGAAGTCTCCATTTCTGAACTTCTCAAACCATCTCCTACATATCCATTCGCTCACATCATTATTTCCATAAACTCTGAATATTTTTTTGCCGATTCACTAGCGTTAGATCCTTTATGGAACTCATATAACATCACATGTCGAATATGCTCTTTCGTGGGCTCCATGTTTTTTCAATTACTGTATATAATATCGTAGGGGTGGCGTTGTAACTGTATGAAAAACACCAGAGAAAATATTCATTAACCTAATCGTACACTACCCTAAGTCATTCTGTATCATTGTGTATCGTGATAAAACCTGTGCAAACCTGTCGCCGCGTGTATTTTGCAACATTTCTAAAACTATTTCACATTATCTTGAGGTTATTCTATTATCTCTCATCCATTTTCTAATCGAGCAGAGTTTATGTTACAACCTGATATATTAATAATCAATGTTCAGGACAATTGTGATTACAGCTGAAGGAAAAGTAAAATGAAAAGTTTTATATTTTACACAGAGCACCATTCTGCCCATATACCCATTTTAGGGTATGAGCAGCTCGCAGCAGCATTGCCAAGTAAATAGGGAGTCAACGTACTGACAAGACTTCCGTACATAGTTTATCATCACTAAAAGCAACGACGCTCTTTGTTCTCATAATTCAAAGCATATTCAAATCCTTTCAAATCCATTGTATATGCTATTTTCGTCAGTTTGTACTGCAGACACTCCGTCATTATCTTTCCCAGTGCATAATTCCTCAGGAGCAAGATAAGCGATACAAGGCGACACAAATATAACTGTTTCAATCACAGGCATCTTCATATCACTTCATGTGTGTATGTGTATGTGTGCAAGTGGGCATTTGTGAGGTCGAGTGTGTGATAATTCAGAGATGAAGTGGGGTAATTTTTTCTTGTGAAGGAACATTTTTATTATCTGAGGAATTTAAAAATTATAAACAAGACGAGTGCAGATCAATTGCAATGTTGATCAAATGAGTGCCAGTGTCACCCACCCCACCCCCTTGTTGCTGTGGGGTGTCCGTCTAACCTCTTTGGGGGAGAAGTTGGGACGGCCTCACCTCCCAAAGGGGTATACCTAACCTAAGAGAGAGAGAGAGGAAGAGACCAACCAACGTCTGCAAGATGCAGAAGCTTAATGAGAGCTCAGGTAGCATCACTTGGCTTAAACTCAAAATCCGCCAGTTGGCTTAGAAGGTTTAGAAGGCATAAATGGCCTGTATACTGTATATTAATAACCTTCGAACGAATTAAAAGCGCACACAAACGCACATACACTCCCCGACTATACGCACATAGATCCCCTATTATTACACACAAAAACAACGTATATAAACAGATGCATGTAAAGCCCCAATAACAAAATATATACGAGCATAACCATCACACAAAAACCCACCACAGCACCACAACCACCAATCGTCTAAGCATAGCTTACCATCACCTAACCAAACACACGGCTTTTACTTACCAGCTGCTGGTAGACCGACAAGGTCTCTAAATACGACCAAAATAGACAGAGCTATTAAGCATAAACAACTACATTTATGGGGCCACGGGGTAGACCGACAAGGTCTCTAAATACGACCCAATAGACAGAGCTATTAAACATAAACAAATACGTTTATTGGGCTAGGGGTGTAGACCGACAAGGTCTCAAAAAAGGAGTGACGCTAGTAGTTTTTCTATTAAGCTTCTCATGGGGGAACACCACGAGACTAATTTGACATTTGGTGAGCGATCTATTAAACAAAAAATCGGATAAGATAAATTAAGTTTAATACAGAAACAAATTTTCATCATAATATACAATTTTATCCTTAAGCTATAACATAAAAAGCATTAATATGATTTTTAAAACAAAACAGAAATTAAATTAGGGGTAACTATTTCATTTTCCTCTTTCACCCATTTATTGTGTTTCAATACAAATTTGTCTTTAATATACATTTTGATCCTTAAACTATAACATAAAAAGCATTAATATAACTTTATAGATTCTATTTCGAGGTAACTTATTAATTTTTCCTCTCCAATTATTTTGTTTCAATTTAAATTTATTTTTAAGATACAAATATATCTTTCTTCTTCTTCTTCCTCAGCATAATTAATCCCATTTTTATATGGGGTCGCTGTTTAAGGTGAGTCGCCTCCATCTTGGTTCTTGACTCATCTCATTTGGTTGTGGCGTGGGTTTTTACGGCCGGATGCCCTTCCTGACACCAACCCTCCCCCTTTATCCGGGCTTGGGACCGTCCGGAGAATAAGCTGACTATCCTTGCCTCCGGTTGCTGTTGAGACATTAGGAGGAGTCTCGTAATACCTTCCGAAAATCTACTTTTGGAAATAATCTCCTCTGGAGTCATGAACTTAATTTCCATATGGATAAAAGTTGTTGAAAATAGGCTATTTATTAAATGCAAAAAACTTCACTTTTTTACGTGAAGGTCAAAATATGAGAATAAAAACCCACTCTAATAGACAGAGTTTATTTCCACGACAGTTTCGACGCCCACTGGCATCCTCCTCGGGTGGATACAGAAACACAAATGAAACAAAACAAGAGGGAAAAACAGTTCAGGGATCGACCGTTAAGAAATTCGCACCTAGGTTGGATTCCATTCTCTCGAGACAGGAGGGGCATTTTCATTAAGTACATTCGCACAAATTTTTTAAAACTATCTTCCTGTTCTAAACATACAGATTCTATTATTTTTACATAATTATTACATTTATAATTAAATTTATTACATTTAATATTGCATAATTATTAATTACAGAAATTATAAATTTATTATTACATTGGTTATTACATTGTTGTTTATTATACAGAAATTATAAACCGAAAAACGAATGAAAAAAGGCGATTAGGAAATAGGAAGAAATAGGAAGATAGTTTTATAAAAAATTTGTGCGAATGTACTTAATGAAAATGCCCCTCCTGTCTCGAGAGAATGGAATCCAACCTAGGTGCGAATTTCTTAACGGTCGATCCCTGAACTGTTTTTCCCTCTTGTTTTGTTTCATTTGTGTTTCTGTATCCACCCGAGGAGGATGCCAGTGGGCGTCGAAACTGTCGTGGAAATAAACTCTGTCTATTAGAGTGGGTTTTTATTCTCATAGGCTATTTATTGTCTATGTTCTTTTTATAGTTTATATCAGGGTAAAAGTTGTTGTTTCGATATCTGTTTTTGTCGTTGATTAAATTATTTGAGATCTAATAGGCATTTCGTTCCTGTTTGTTTCGACGTTTTCTTGGGTTTTAAATTTTCATGTAGTGAATCAGTAAAATAAAGGTGCATAATATCTTCGATCTTCTGAATTGCTAAACCCTTGTTTGCACGTTATGTTTCTCAGATAATCGGAAGCCTTAATAAATTAATACACAGAAATGAAATATTTTCTGAACAGTGACTATCCCTCTTGCTCCATACCCCTACTTTCTAAATCGAAAAAATTCGATTTAGAACGATCCTGGTCAAAACCCTGATTCCGAAGATCGGATCTTTCCAAATCCGTTTCAGCCCAAAGAAAGAGAGATAGATCCTTTAAGATGGGGTAGGGGAATTCCTGCGGTTTTAACCTAAGGAGGGGGCCCCTATATCTTTAAACCTTATTACAAAAATATTAATATAACTTTATAATAAAAATAGATTATTTCGGGGTGACTTATTCACTTCTCTTTTACGCAAGTATTTTGTTTCAATATAAATTTGTCTTTAAAGACACCAATATATCTTTAAAACTTATTACAAAACATATTAATATAACTTTATATTAAAAATAGATTCTCTCGGAATAACTATTTCATTTCTCGTCTTTCAACCAAATAGATTCTTCAGTATTTCGGGGTAACTTATTAATTTTTCCTCTTTTATCCAATTATTTTGTTTCAATATAAATTTATCTTTAAGACACAAATATATCTTTAAACCTTATTACAAAAAATATTACTATAACTTTATAATAAAAATAGGTTCTATTTCGGGGTAACTTATTCATTTTTTCTCTTTTACGCAACTATTTTGCTTCAATACAAATTTATCTTTAATATACAATTTTATCCTTAAAAAATTACAAAAACGTTAATATAATTAAAAAAAAAATAACCTATGTAATGAATAAGTTATATTTGGTAAAGACACGCCTCCAGAATTCGCGGCTCGTCCAATTACAACCCAATGTGTGGAGCATGAGAACGAATCCAGGATCTCTGGTTGGTGGAAAGTCTCGCTCTCACACAGGAAACTCGCGAATCGAATATTGGGGGTGGCGGCCAATCGGGGTCACGTATATAAAAGGGAACATTTTCAGCTGAATCCCACAACAGTTATTTTCACCAGTGAATAAACAAACACATTCCCTCCATCATGAGTCATTCACAAGAACTTTACTGCTCCCCGCAATTGTTTGAAGACGGGGACCTCTCTGCAGGGGCTACACTTCATCTTTTCTCAGCGACCGACCAGAACACCTTACTTTCAACGCAATCCACTGCAGAAATTTGTGAAGGCGAGAAAGAACCAGCGGGTGAAGAAGCCATTGAGATGTGAGTAATTACGTAATAATTTAGTTTGAGATTCATTCTCGGGCTATATACATCGTATCATTCAGTGCTTAACCCTTGCAATTGTTAGTTAATTTATAAAACGCCATAATAAACGAAGTGAAAGGATATCTGCCCAGGGGTTCGAGACTCTTCGATGGGGTTTAGTAGCCCAGCTGATCTTCCTTCCTGAAAATGTTATTTAGAAAGTGAATTTTATTATGCGATGAAGGCGTCCTTTGAAAGTGAAATTTTATTACGCCCTTGTTTCCCTGTACGTGTTAACATAAAAAAAATTATAGTAAATTCTACAGGTTGGTTTTTAGAACTACTAAAACTTTAAAGGTAGGGAATTGCTGCGGTTCCGGGTTAGTTACCCGGTGCTGGCAGATGCGTAGCACATCCAGCTAATCTTCCTTTTGAGCCCAGTTAGGATAGTTGCTTTGTGTTTATTATTTGATCCGGGTACCCTACCCTGCATTTTCTCTTATTGTAACTCTCTCTTCCTATATATACACACATCGCCGTGTCCTGCATATAAATGCATGTTTACTACAGGTTACTATGCAACGCTTTCTGTGATTAATGTTTTCTATTAAGTATTTAGAGCAGGGGTGGCCAGACTTTACTGAGATGGGATCTACTTTTTCCAAAGTTCTCCCTATACGATCCACTAGCCCAGTTATATATATATATATATATATATATATATATATATATATATATATATATACACACAGATGGAGAGAGAATAACCAAGAATAAAATGAAGTGAATATAAAAATATATTACCAAATGCACACAGATATATTTTTCATTAAATTTTAACCCCCAAACTTATTAGAAATTAGGTATACTGGAATAGGAAGAGCTTACTTTACTGATGTGATGATTTGCAAGCCGTGTGTAGTCCGGATTGTAGCTGCTGATTGCTAGCCTCAAACAAGCATCCAGGTGATCATCTGTCAGAGTGGCTCGGTATTTTGATTTGATGATATTCATGTGTGAGAACGTTGAATCACAAAGGTAGGTTGATCCAAAAAATGCTGTCAAGTACATAGCACTCTTTCTGATATTCGGATACTTTTCATCAAGAAGTAGGTGCCAAAAGTGTCCTTCTGAAGACCTGGATTTGATTTGAATGTCGTTTCGCAGAGTCAAAATTTCATTCTCAATTGCAGATATGTCCAAATTAAAAAATAAGGCCATTTTTGATGCAATATCATCAATATCAAAGTTTGCACCAAATGGGAAGCACATGAATGTTGCTACAGGTTCTAGTGTTACTAAGTCTTGGAACCGTCTGTTGAAGTCTGTAATAACATTCTGCAACTGTTCAACGTATCGAACACTGTCAAACTGGTCGCATTCTTTCCCCTGACTTTCCACCTCTGACATGTTTTTGAAGTTCCGCAGTTGGTGTCACTGCAGCTCTGAGGATACCAGTTCTAGTTTTTGTTTAAAAGCATTCACTGAGGTAATCATTTCAACAATAGTTTTGTTTTTACCTTGCAACTCTAAGTTTAGCTGATTTAGAAAAGCAGTGGTGTCAGTCAAAAAAGCTAAATCTAACAGCCACACTTCGTCTTCCAACTCTTTATGGTATGTTTCTTTTAACTTCAGAAAGTCTTTAATTTCAGGTAAGAGATCCCTAAACCTCTGCAGGAATTTACCTCTACTTAGCCACCTAAGTAGGTCAGTGTGTTGTACTTTATTTTCTTCTAGCTGAGACCGGAAGAGACGCCTTTGTAGACTTCTCGCCCGAATAGAACACAAAATCTTATGGGAAATATCCATAATTTCTTTAATATTCAACATTTTACCACACAATGCTTGTTGGTGAATTATGCAGTGATAACACTAGGCAACAAATTTCAACTTTTTTTTTGTTACAGACACGTGAACTACTGATTCCTACTAAAGCGCTGATGCTGATTTCAGATCTGATATCAAAATTTCTCTATCACGTCCAGATTTTGTGTAACCGAAAACCCCTATTTTTCATTTTTTTTCTCACCCGCTTCTATTACGAAAGCCGTCTAAGCTACTTTTCCGTGCCACGTTTTATGTTAAGCATACTTAAATAATTAGTGAACAGGGATGTCTTTCTCCTTTATTCTGGCTTAAGACAGACAGCGGAATTCCGCTGGCGGAGTTACCACCCCTGCGCCCAACCATCCACCCAAAGCGCGTTAGTATTTTGTTGTTACTACTGAAAGGCAAATTCCTGTTCTTAAGTGAAACTTTGGTGTGTCCTCTTCCTTTGTCGCTTGTAGGATGACGAGCTCTCCTTCTGCAGGAACCAACAATAATCTCCCATCATATTTGGGTTGAAATTACCTTGGTATCTGTTTTCCATAACTGAGATCTGTTGGTGGAAGCGCTCACCATGCTCGTCACTTACAGCCCCAAGGTTGGCCGGGAAGAAGTCAAGATGAGAATGTAAAAAATGAATTTTCAAAGACATTCTGCATCCCATTATTTCATAAGATTTAAGCATGTTTTCTACGAGTTTACGGTGGTTTTCAGCTTTGTGGTTTCCAAGAAAATTTTTGACAACTTCAACGAAAGATGTCCATGCTCCTAGTTCATTCTCATTTAGGTTAGATGGAAACGATGAGTCGTGGATGACACTGCGGATCTGTGGTCCAGTGAAAACTCCAGCTTCTAGCTTAGCATCTGTCAATATTCCTTTGAATTTATCCTTTAAATATTGGAAACCACTACCTTGATGATCCATACCCTTCACGAAATTTTTCATAAGGCCAAGTTTAATGTGAAGTGGTGGAAGATGTACTTTCTGAGGGTCAATAAGTGCTGGGTGTTTCACATTGTATTTACCAACAACATGTTCAGTTCTAGATGGCCAATCATGTTTTTTGTAGTGGTTCTTGTCATCTCTGCTGTTCCATAGACACAAAAAGCACATATGCTTTGTGTAGCCCAACTGTAACCCAAGAAGTAATGATACAACTTTAAGGTCGCCACAAATATTCCATGTGTGGTCCTTATATTTGATGAGTCTTAGCAGCAGTTTCATCGATTCATAAGTCTCATTAAGGCCAGTGGCATGTGCTACAGGTATTGAAGGTTTTTCATTGCCGTTGTGCAGTAATACAGCTTTAAGGCTAGCTTTACTAGAGTCAATGAACAGTCTCCATTCTTTTGGATCATAGCGACAGCCAATCCCTTGCATCAGACCACTGATATCGTGGCAGAAACAAACGTTTTCTTCCTGTAAGTAAAATGATGAAAACTGCAAATGGCGATGGCGGAAATGGGAAACTTTGGTGTTTGGTTGGAGAAGATTAAATTCTTGAAGTCTTGAACCAAGCAACTCTGCCTTTTCTTTTGGTAATTCCAAATCGCGCACTAAGTCATTTAACTCCGCTTGACTTAACAAATGTGGGGAAATATTTGCATCTGGAACATATATGCCATCTTTCCCTGTTTCTATATCACTAGCAGAATCTTCAGATGAACTGCTGTCTGTTATCGTTGCTGGTGGAACTGGTGGTGGATTTGTTTCATCATGTGGTACTGGTTTCATTGCTGATTCGCAGTTTGGGTACGTGATCTTTGATTTGTTTTTCTTTGTGAAACCAGCAATCTTTGTCAAACAAAAATAACAATCATTGAAGTGATTTTTCGGCTCACGCCAAACCATGGGGACTGAGAACGGCATAGCTTTTCTTTTACCATTCATCCAAGCTATTAACATTGCATTGCACTGTGCACAGCAAATATGTGGTGCCCAGTCCCTCTGTTGGTCTCCTAACTTACAGTCAAAATAACACTTGTAGGCAAGTTTAATCTTTGTTGTTATGTTTCTACGTTGTGGCTTAGGTGTATATTGTCCACAGACAAAGCAGAAGTTGTCTGGGTGATTTACACAAGCACGTCTATTTGATGCCATTTTGAATTACCATACACTATCTGAAAAAACGTAGAAAGTAATTATTACGATGTGCAAAATAAAAAGAAATACACACCGTAGTACAAAACAAATGCTATAAAAACACACAAGTCGCCACAACCTGTCACTTGCTCATCAGCAGAGAGCTTCAACAACCGTTCTGCTTGACTGTCACGTAGCGACTGACCGTTGGGCCGTTGCCCGTTACTATGCTCTTGACTCAGTGTTGCCAACTCGGGATAAATTTTATTTATCAAAATTGTTCGAATTTGTATATAGTTGGCAAAAAAAATTGCTTTAACCTTGAAAAGCAAGTTTCATATGACTGGCATTAAGCCGATTAAAACCAAAATCTGGACGTGGTAGAAAATTTTACTAAAAGTGATTTGCATTTTACACAAAATCTAGACGTGATAGAAAAAATCTAATTATAGATTTGAAATCAGCATACCGAAATTAGCTAGGAGCACCTATTTGGTCTTCTGTAACAAAATCTTTGTTGCCTAGTGTAATCAAAGAAGTTTGAAACCTTTTGTCACTTTTGCACAGGGCGAGGAACCCATTGGAGCGGCCAGTCATAGCAGGTGATCCGTCAGTTGTTATGCTCACAAGCTTGTGAAGTGGTAATTGTGTGTCGTTAACAAACTCACTGAATGCATGAAAAATGTCCTCACATCGAGTTTTTCCTCTTAAAGGTAGGATTTTAGGCAGTTCTTCTTTGGCAGTCATATCTTTAGACACGATTCTAATAAAAATGCATAACTGTGATGTGTCGATCACATCTGTCGAGTTATCAAACTGAAGTGAAAGGAACATGCAGTCATGTATGTCTTCAGTTGTTCCACCAAATTCTCATCCATTACTTCACAACGCCGCATCACAGTGTTTCTGGATAGCTGAAGCTGGTTAATAGCAGACAATATTTCCGATTTATTACTGAAATTCTGAAACAACGACTCTGCTGCCTCTGTAAATGCTTCTTTGAATATTTCTCCATCCTGAAAAGGTTTCTTGTGCTTCGCAAGTACACGGCTCACCCGAAATGACAAAATCGTTGCTGCTTTCGATTTTGTGCTAGGCTCTGTAAAGATAGACTGCTGAGCACTAAGTTGAGACTTAAATTCATTGACTTTTCTCTTACGTAGTTCACTTTCAGCTGGGAAATCACTGTCATACCGCTTGTGAATAGTTTTAAAATGCCCCTGTAAATTCGCCTTTTTGACGAAAGACACACATGCATGGCAAATTAAACACACACACTTGGAATTTTTTATCGTAAAAAAATATGCCGTCTCCCACGCATTGTGAAAGTTGTAAGTTTTTTGTTTCTTGGCACTTGGTCCAGCACTCATTTTAACGCCGTTAATGCAATTGGACGGGAGACTGACCTTCACCACCGATTATTCCAAATGACTGACCCGTCACTTCAGTGACACATGCTCATAACAGCTCAGCTTACCGCGGTATAAAATTTTGGCAGAAATTAAAGTTAGCGGTATCATTTTCTGTGACATTAATTAAATATCTTTCAGAATTACTAAAGTTAAACAATGTTATTTTTTGTTAAATGACTGGTAAACACAAAGATAAAACAAATAAATGTTGCTTCCGAGAATGGAGGTGATAACATAAAGAACGCAAATTTTTGGTAGTAGCGGTCGGGTCGTATGCTCTTTAGTATTGTGAAATGTAAGATCTCTGTTGCTAGGCTAAGCTACTGGTCATTCTGCGATCTACTAAAAATTGCTCTGCAATATACTGGTAGATCGCGATCGACGTTTTGGCCACAATTAAACACATGAATGAATGCTGCAAACCCACAAGGAAAAAGAAAAACGATTCCAAGGCCTTTCGTGTATTCAGAGCTACACCTCGTCATGGAATGAAGACAGAGGGCAAGGTGCCCATAAATATATACAACGTAGCGGGAACCAAAGCAAGTAGCACATACTTAACAAGAGTTAATGAGAGGCAGAAGGAATTTTAACAGGATATTGTCAATCTTATACATTCCCGCACTGTTATTGAAATTGTTTTTAAAATGAATAAATGCACATTCTAGAATATTTCTTTCTATTATATATCTCTTTTTAACAAGTAGGTCATCAAGTAGGTCATCAACAGGGACTTTTGTGAATAACGAGCATACATCAAAGCTTACCAATTTGAAATTAGTCATTAGGAAACTTCAGTTTGTCAATAAGATCCATGCTATTTACAATATGTGACTTAGAAATAGAACTAACTAACGGCGTTAATAAACTAACTAACCATTTAGATAACTTATAGGTTAAGGAGCCTACTGAGCTAACAATAGGCCTCATGGGATTATTAACTTTGTGTGTTTTTACTAAGCCGTACAGATATGGTAATGACGGATTGATACTAAGAAACTGCTGCGAAAACCCATTATAGTTGTTTTTTAATATTTCTCTTAATTTTCTGTTAAACATTTTATTAACATCCTCCAATGGGTCTCTATTTAGAGGTTTGTACGTGTCGCGATCACTCAATAACATATTCATCTTTTCACCATAACTGTTGATGACCTACTTGATTTTTTAAAAGATGAGATCTTTGAATATTCTTTCCCTGTTCAACACAACACTCTTATTGAGTTAATTAGGCTTTGTGTCAAAGATTGTAAATTTCAGTTTGAAAATAAATTTTATGTTATGTCGTTTGGATTGGGGGTGGGAAATCCCCTTTCACCTGTACTGGCTAATTCATATGGAATTTTTTGAAAGTAGAATTTTGCCTTCGATTGTTAATTTTAACCTGGTTTGGTACAGGTATATAGATGATATTTTATGCCTTTGGCCTAATATTTTGGATGTTGACTTATTTCTTAGTAGGCCCAACAATTTAGTCCCATCTATTAAGTTCACAGTTGAAAAAGAAAATGATGGAAGCCTATCTTTTCTGGATCTAAAAATTTGGAGATGCACTAATCAGTTCAAATTTGAAGTCTATCGCAAGCCTACTAATAATAACTCTTATGTGCATTTTTATTCTGACCATCATCCCTCGATTAAATCCTCTATTTTCTCTGCTATGTTTCTTAGAGCATTGAGAGTTGTCAGTCCTGAATTTTTAGATTCCGAGTTATGCAATATCATGAATATTGGTACTAAATTATATTATCCTATTTCATTTTTAGATAACTGCCTTAGGAAAGCCAAGAATAGGTATTATAATAGTGTAACTTTAAAGGAATTTGAGCGTAAAAATATCCTTAGCCTACCTTACGACGTTAATTTTCAATTTCTTCCGACTTTACTTAAAGCAAATGGTTTCAATGTAGTCTTGAAGTATAATAATACTGTATATGAGTATATAGGCCAAACGGGTAAAATGTTAGATATTAGGGTGAAACAGCATAAATATGCGTGTAGAACAGCAAATAATTCTAATGCAGTGTTTAACCATATGTATAGATGTAATCATAGTATCAAGTGGGATAGTCCTAAAGCGCTTGTCAAAAAACAGATATAATTGAAAGGAATATTCTAGAATGTGCATTTATCCATTTTAAAAATAATTTTAATAACAATGCGGGAATGTATAAAATTGACAATATCCTGTTAAAATACCTTTTGCCTCTCATTAACTCTTAAGTATGTGCTAATTGCTTTGGTTTCCGCTACGTTGTATATATTTATGGGCACCTTGCCCTTTGTCTTCATTCCCTGAGAAGGTGTAGCTCTGAATACACGAAAGGCCTTGGAATCGTTTTTCTTTTTCCTTGTGGGTTTGCAGCATATATATATATATATATATATATATATATATATATATGGAACAAAGTGATTTTAATTAAAGATTCAATGTGGATGATTCGTTTAATATCTGTCAGGTGCTCTATACCCTGTGACCGTGTTTAATCATCGAATATGATCATTACTAGAAAAATGTATAAGCTGTCAAAATATTTTTCTGTCTACAACCGTATCCTTTCTCCTTATAGGTCCGATGCGGAACTCGATCGTGTTATAGCTACTTTTCGTGACAGTTTTGAAGAAAAACAAATAGTCGACGGCGATTAGGAGGTTTTACAGCGCAGTTAACCCAGTGACCTGAATGCGGAGGTCGAAGTATTGGCTCACATCCGGTCCAACGGTTGCCAGTTCGTCGGGGAAGTAACGTAAGCGTTTTTCCTTTTGATTAAGAACAAGACAGTGTATTTTCATCAATTTGTTAAATGGTAGAAATCATGTTTTATAAATTAGTACAATTCAGCTTACAGAATTAGCATCCATTAAATAAGTTACAGAGCACAAGACTAATATTATAGGGGACATGTTACACTTTACACAATATAGTTACAATTATATATACACGCGTAAAACTTTACACAATACATCGAGTGCGCACAAATGGGAACTTTTTTTTTATCTGCACGCATACCAATTCATCATTCAGCTTCGTGTTGCACAAATCAAATCATTTTAAAAAATTTATAAATCCCTTTCCACGTGACATGTGCAAGAGAAATGAAAGACAATACAGCCCACAAGTATTACTAAGATATCTTTGTAATCGGTGGGGATTCCAGACAATTTCGGGGATATGCAACTGTTCGAGAAATTTTACAGTAACAGGGTCACTCCAGGGATGAGTCCCCAGTGAATTAAAATAATACATTCTTTCCCTTTTTTTAAAGTATATTGCAAAGCAATGAATCCCCTCGCCCCCAACAATGTCCGTGTTTAAAATAATTCCCCCACATTTTCTCGTAGTTGGTAATTTCAATGTTTCATTCTTCGCAAACACACCGATAAATTTGGAGCGTGTGATTCGGTCACTATTCATTACTCTCTGAAGTGTATTTGCATCCATTTTAAAAGTCAGTGACTACGTTCCTGAAGCGGGCGACCTCAATTAGGGCTTGTGACTCGAGGTACACTAGTACACTAATAGGAGCGTCTATCGGGTTGGCGAATTCCAATCTAAGATGTTCCCACTTTGTTGTGAACTTAAGTGTGTTTACACTAGCAGATAAGTCGGGTGTGATATCAAACGGGTAAAGTTTAAATTGATCGATGAATTCTTTCTGCGTTACCTCAATCCTGGGCTCATCACAAGCACCTGCAATATGGGCCAGATTACTATAAGCTCTCGAGCAAAGCGAGAACACAGTATCTGATGAGTAGTCCGTATCCATAGTCCCACCCAAAAAACTATTGACGTATAGTCATATTTTTAAGGCCGAAATTCTTGAATTTAAAGGCGTTCTTTTTATATTTTCTATTCGTCGAAGCGTGATCCTGCATTCCAATTAATAACCTTTTAGGTAGAACACGTTTTCTAGCTGCTTCGAGGCCAACCCTGCGGGCATCGTGTATAGTTTGATCTGTATTCTGTTAATTGGATATTTTACTGTTGCGTGTTTTAACTTCTTTTCAATTTCTAATTGTTGATGTGAATCACAACGGGTTTTGCGCCCTCTTCTTGTTCAGGCCCCATATTTATGCAGATCTCAGGATTCGTGCGCTGAGCTTTAATTTCATATCCACCCCATTCATAAGCAGTTTCTCCTGGAATGTGAAGTGTGTATGCACACGTCCAAAACACTCGTATATCTTCTTTATAGAATTTTTAAATGTCATTTATACTACTTTCGTCTTTAGACTGATAACAGCCCTCGGCAGTTAAAAAGGTATCCTTCGCTTCTTTTGAAAAGTTGAGGACATTTTCCACATAGGCTCGTAGGTGATAATAACCCGTTCCTGCCGAGATGTTGAACTGGTTTAAATACACCTCACACTGACTGAATATGGAGTGCAGAAAGTTGGTTTCAGGGTATGCAGAATAATTATCATCGCAGTCCGTTCCATCTGAAGGGGCTATACGTAGTTTAGCGTACATGTGCATGCAGCTTGGATCAAAAAAGTATGGGCCTGAGCTGGGTATCACGAATTCTATAGGGGCACTCGGGGAACTAATTGTGTTTAATGGGTTAAATGTAATAAAGTCACTGTCCTCAATAGAAACTTGTGTTGGGGGCATATCAAAGAAGGACAGCTCCAATTTACAACATTGTGAGCTACATGGATGGATGAAGCGTGCCATGACGAGTCAGAAATAGTGCCACCTCTCTCGACAAGTAATAATCAGCCTATGATTCGTGAGAGCAATGTCCTCAGCTTATATCAGTTAAAAAAATTATCAACCATAGGTTTCATTCGCTTAGAACACTTTTATTTTTTTATGTCCTTTAACGTTTAACGCCACGTGTTGGTAATCCCTTCTTCCGGACAGCCCTCATCTTCACGCTACCACGCATTTTTCTCTCTGCATCTTTGATGATTTCGTCCCTTGTACGTTTTTTAAATGTTTTTTTAGAGCTTCTTTAGGTTTAGCTCCACCCATTATGTCTTCTATCCTGTTAAAACTGATTGTAACGTTTTCCTCCCAAGGTATTTGGCCCCCCCTCTTCAACAATGGGACAGCGGTGCGTAGTATGGTTGAAAAAATGGACCCAAGTCCACTCCCACGCTGATATCTCACCCCTCGATATACTGTGAAAGGCTTTCGGGTCATTATAACTGAATGCAACGAAAGTGTAGCTTCACTGTTAAGCTCCCATCACCAAATGGGAAATTTTTTCCCCCAATCGTTCTTATATATAATGAGATATTGGTTAATAGATTAGTCGCAACATTCACATAATGGAGCTTGTCATATGTAATGCTGAAGCTCTTCCTTCTATGGTTGGGAATGTGTGCAATGCGCAGCAGACGCGCCTAGGTATCCCCAACAAATTGATGCTCCACGATATTGCTGCAAATATAGCACATGTCTGGGGATGGATAGCTAACATCCAATTTCTCCAATTTCAACTGATAATTAAGCTGGACAAGTCATGTTGTACCTCGTGAAAGGTATCTCTAAGAACCGTAAAGCGTGTTCTTTATAATCAATACTTAAGAAGCTGGTGGATAGCTGAATTTCGCATAACCCCACCTCATACGAATCACGTTTAAATTCAATGGGCCCAAGGAGTTCTGTTACAAAGTTGGCTAGTGTGTTGTTAGGATGTACAGACAGAGAAGAAAAGGACGGGAGTGTGATATAGGAGTGGTTATGCGCCATGTTGCATACTACTTAAGCTTCATTATTGCGTCAGCTTTTATATAGGTGTTAAAGCTTTCTGGGTACCCTAGCCCTTTCACCAGGTACATTTTTCTCTTTCCTGAACCTTTGCTGCCTAAAATTTTTTCAATTTTAAACATATTTTCCTATATTAAATGTCACTTTTTACAACTCTTTGCGGTAAAAGCCTCCTGCGATTTCTATCCCATTCAAATCTTCAACGTAATAAATCATTATCTCACCTTTAGGTTTCATAGTCCTAACTTTAAAAATTTCACGTGTCCATCCTTGCTCAAAGCTCTTCGCGAATTTATTTCCCGAACGCGATATCCTTACATAATCATTGATTTTGAAACGTGTAGAGCAGAGCTTTCCAAACTGGTGTGTCGCGACACATTAGTGTTTTTTGTATTTTGAAAATTTTGATTTTTCTATCAACAAAATCGGCTACAAGATAAACCACCTACTGAAAAATTATCTGATATTTGATATTTGATAACAAAAATTAATTAATGTGTCGTGAAAATTGTTATGCTTAAATAGTTTGTCGCCAACGTTAAAAGTTTGGAAAGCTCTGGTGTAGAGTGTGGCGGTGCTCTACGAATATTTCTTCTCATCTCACACTCTGTGTGCCTACCTCTTTCTTAAACCTCGTTAGGTGTTGCCCCAATCGCGCGATGGTGTAAACGGTTGTATGACGAGGCCAATTATCTCAGAATGTTTATATATCTGTATTTGTTTTTATGTGTAAAATAGCGATGCATGCGCTCCTTTATGGTACGTTGAACTCTTTCAGCTAAAGCGGCCTTATGTATAGAATTGATAGTGTAGTAACTGATATTAAACTCTGCCAACATGTTCTGAAAAGCTCGGCCTATAAATTCTTTCTCCATATCCGTACAAAAATAGCCAGGAACCCTGTTTTCTTTCAACATCAGAATTTTGGTAGCTAAAGCTTTAGCAACTGTTTCAGGCGATTTATTTTTCAGAGGAATTAGCCACAGATATCTAGAGAATACATTTATTATGAATAGGATGTAGCGATAGCCATCACTATATAATGAATATCTTTGCATGTCTGTTAAATCCGCTTGCCAAATAGTCAATCGAAGCTGCTGTTGTCCTGGCTGTTTTAAACCTTTCTCTCACCGGCTTATGAAGTGTATAAGCATCCTGCTCCCGCAAATACCTCTCAACATCTTTTTTCCCTACTCCATTATAAACACCTGTACAATCTATCATCGCCATAGGAGGCTGGATTAGAAATGTCATAATAACGTTTTCTTAATATGTTAGCCATTTGCGTAATTTAGAGACACGTGGATAGGGTTGGCCGTTGTTGTTTGGTCTCTTCTTTCTGCTCTTCAGAGATGCTACCGTTGGGGGTGATGGCGTACTCAGTTGTGGCATGTGCGAGACTTGCTCCAAGTCTTTTAATCCATTCATATTTCCTATCAATGTTTTGGGGACATTTTTTTGGTGTAGTTTTGCTTTAATATGCTTCCATCCTGATGGTGAGGGCTTGTCCCACTTTCTCACCAGATCTTGGACAATGTCGACGATATTCGAGCCCTGTACCCTTGTTCCTTCAACAATGACCTCTCCTGTATGGGTCCACTGTATGATGGGGTCCTCACTCAATAGATTATAAAGACTTAAGCCTTTATTCTTCAATGTATGTGGGAGACTGCTCTTTAATACATGCTCGATGTGTTGCGTTCCTTTATTCTTTGGTTGGTCATCTCTAATGTCGGCCCCCATGTCCTATGTCGCCATGCTCATCGTTGCTCGCGCTGTGCCTAATAACCACGCGGAGCTCTGTCGGATTCTTATAATCTTCGTACTCTTAGCACAAGATCCTTTTCTCATCAGGTGACTTTTCATTGTTTAATAGGTCTATCAATTCGCTTTCCATTCTTTTAAGCCTGCTTTTACGGGGTTCTGTACCGAGTCTGGACTCTTTGAACTTTGCAGTGAAGCATACACCTCGTGCGGAATCACTACCACTTTCTTCATTATATTAATCTAGTCAGTAAAGGTCCCAAAACTGAAAATAAGATGGGGAGGAATGATCCCCCTATTTGTACAATAATTCGCTTTTTCTTCAGCACAGTTTGACTTTTCCGAGCGAGGGTACATATTATGTTCTTGTAACGACGTAAGCGAGCCTTCTGAGGGGATTTCATTGGTACATTACATTTTATAACATTAAGGCAGATTTCACAGATGCATTTTAAAAAGTCCGAGTCGATATTTTTAACAAACACCTGCTGCAATGCCCGGAGCAATCAATGATGGATTTTTATTAATTCACGGTATTTCTTTAGCCTTTTTGTCATTCTGGAAAATACACCGTTTCAGGATCGTTTGGGAATATATTTGTTGTTAGAAGCACCCTAAACGTCTTTCGCGGGTGAAGGTCACAAAGCAAATATCCGTAACGCTGACTTGTAGCTTCTCTATAAATTTCCAGAAACTCCTTACGCTGATTCGGGAACATTTGATTGGTTAATACCCCAATTTATGACACATCTCTACGTTGTGCGAATAAGACTAGATATTGTGTATGCGACGACACATCGCGCATGTATCTAGTTTTGAAAAATTTATTCTGATTGATGAAGAATACGCTTATGTTAATATGGTGGAAGAACACTGTAAAGGTCTCGGCAAACGTTTTATCCATTTCCAACATGAGATCGTCAATTACAATGACTGTATGCTCATTTCTCTTTAACGAATTAACGTCATATACGCCTTTGTGGAACAAAATATTATTTTGGTACTCGTTGAACACTGATTGGTACGTCGCATAGCACCATATTACTTTATGCACAAATTTTGAGAACATCTCCCAATTATCTTTAATGATTTTAATCATAAACACAGTTTTACCACATCCTGTAGGGCCAGATATAATACATGTGGATGGGCTTGTGAACCTGAATTTTTCTACAGATTCCATCTCTAACACGTCGCACCCCTAAGTGGAACATTTACAAAATATAACAGAATTTAAGTGTTGCTCCTTATATTATACAATCTTGTTTTTCTTCTTCCACAGAACCGTGAATGACGATGAGGTACAGCCCCCATCGTCGATATTACACCCGACCCCCGATGACAGTGTAGTTATGGTTACAGACTCCGCCCCTGCTGACGAACCCTGACCAGCGACACCACCACGTGGCAGTTCAAAGCGGAGGCACGATGATGAAGAACCTTCCACGTCAGGTATAAAACGTGCCAGGAGTGCACCGGTTGCGAGAACCCCAGTAGTGGAGCACCAGCCCTCTACGTCTTACGACACATCCTCAACACTAGCTCCCTCCTCATTTAAATTTGTACCCCCTTATTCCTGTTCAATTGCGGGTACATCCTCCACACCAGCAGCTTCTCTTGCTGTAGAGGAAGGTATAACATTCGAACTGGTACGCACCGCTAACCCCACTCCGGCCTTGACTAGAAATCGGTACGTCGTCAGGGTTGACCCTGGAACCCTGTATAGCAACGGTGCTGAACACGGACTGCGGCGCGTAGTTGAACGTATTGTGGAGTTTGCCCTTCAGAACCGGGTTCGGGACAGCTGACGGGGATGTAGATGATTTTTGGGTAGTAATACCATTCAGAGAGCTTGGCAGCTGTAGACATAGAATATATCTTGTGCCGTATAATGCAGGCCTCTCAAAGTAGTACAACCTTCAATATGGACAACTTTACGGTAGATACTGACAGAGAATTCCATGTTGCTGGTCATAGTGCCACACCTTATACTCTTAACTTCAATTCGCGGGATATTTAGAGAAAGCATATAAACGCAGACCGTGGTTGCGGCTTTATAGCAGTAGTCTTAGCCCATATGTTTACTGTACTAAATACCTGGGCTAAAAATATTTGGTTGCCTACGGTTGTACAGCGTCCTCGTAAACTGGTTTCAGATTGTAAGCTTGAGTTTGAGTGTAATATGGCTCCTGAAGAGCTGAAAAGGGTAGAGTAGGAAATGAATGTTCGTATAGTTGTATTTGGAATGGATGATCGTCGTAGGACTGTGTATGTTTCTAAAAGCTGTGTGAGAGATCGTACAAGACCTCTACTTATTTTAGGATTGCCAGGAACAACGTATCTCCCTATCTGCAATATAAGGGACCTTTACGCGAGTTATGATAAAAGTCGAAAATATGGAAGGCATCATGATTTGTTTAAGGGATGTCTCGAGTTTGCGGATGATATAGTGAAACATTGTAAGGAATGCAACATAGTATGTGAGCAGTGTAAAAGCTCCAAATGTGAAAGTCGTGTAGTTGAAGCTGAGAAGAGGGAATGTAATGTGTGCAGACGTACATTTTTCAATAATAATTGCTTTGAGTTCCATAAGTCAATTGACACTTCCAGTAAAATGAGAATCTGTGAATGTGGTATGTTTCATATGATGGATAATTGGGGGAAATTCAAGCATAAATGTGATGAAATTCACTGTCCTACATGCCATGAGAAATATAAGGCGGATGGAGTGAAGCATGTATGTTATATGAAAGACGCTAAGCCTAAAAATAAACCTTGTATAACTGTGTACTACGATATAGAAACTTACACAAGCCCTGAAACCAAGGAGGTTATCCTACATCTACTTCTAAGCCAGACTATCTGCGATGAGTTTCACAAATGTGGTAAACGGACAAACGTTTTTAAAACGATCGCACACAACAGCCCTGTGAAACTCTGTGTCCTATATTGTCAAGTTAGCGGACAATTTCTAAAAAATGTCTATATTCTTGCCCATAACGGGGCAAAATTTGACACACAGTTCCTTTTAAGGAACTGCTTGAGTACGAGTCATCAGAGATATTCACGGGTGATCCTCTGAAAAGAGGAAACAAGCTTATACAAATGCAGATAAGAGATAATGTTCAGTTTAAAGATACTTTATTATTCACACCTTGTAAACTAGCCAAGCTACCCTAGGTGATGGGTGTAGTCGCCGGAGTTTCAAAAGGGTATTTCCCTTACACTTTCCTCACTAGCGACACTTTAAAATACGTAGGACTACCTCCCAGTAAACAATACTTTAACTATGACAACATGAGTCATAGTGAGCGTGAAGATTTTGACCGCTACTACAACAGTTTCAATGAAACTAATCCATAAATATAGCTGATGAATGTGAGCGTTACTGCGTGAATGATGTGCGCGTGCTTAGAGTATGTTTCCAAGCCTTTAGAAGGATGTACATAAACCGTTTCAACTGCGATCCGTTGCAAGTCGCAACCACAATCGCCTCTTGTGCTATACTGTGTTCAAAAACAATTTCATGCCTAAGAACACCTTAGCCGTCATCACAGAAACAACCCTCGGAGTTATGGGCACAAGGATATTTACTGGCTCATACACATACAGCAGCAGACCGGAGTATACATAAAACACGCTCGCAACACGGGAGAAGTACCCATTAATGTTAATGGTCGTTTTTTTTGAGTTGATGGTCTAAGCGAAGACCGTGCCACTGGTGAGAAGACTGTATACTCCTTTAACGGTTGCTGGTGGCATGGGTGCCCAAGTCCTGAGTGTGGAATCGTAGGAGATATCCACGGTAGATCTCCTGCCGACAGTCTTGCATGGACCCGCATCCTCGATCAACTTATAGGCACCCAGTTCACTCACAAGATCTTGTGGGAGCATGAGTACATGAGTATGATGCACGGATGGAAACAGATGGACAGTATCGTGAAGAAATAATCACGATCAAGCGTTCAATGGTGTTGGACCCGCTCAAATGCGGTAATAGCTTGTTCGGAGGGCTTATAAACCTATTCAAGCTATAATTTTCACCTACAGAGGGCGTGAAACTCCACTACTACGACTTCTTTTCTTTATATCCCTACGTGATAAAGAACAATCCGTACGCTGTAGGTGCACCTGAAAAACTGGGGGAACCTGACCCGCCCATCATCGAGGTGTTCTCAACAAATTTGAACAAGTACTATTTCGGTCTTTCTTTCCTAGACGTGCTCCCCCCTCGCGGTTTATAGATGCCGATATTACCCGTCGTTATAGATCGCAAACTCATGTTTCCCTGTGCGTGAAGTGCGCAGAGGAGAATAAGAGGTCCTGTAATCATACAACCAACTAGCGGATGATAAGAGGTGTATATAAGGGGTTCCAAAAAACCTTAGCCCCCCCCCCCACCCCCACCCCATTTTCAGCTTACATGTTTACTTATATCCAAATAGTTTTTAGTGATTATAAAAACATATAAAATTCTTTATTTATTGCAGGTATTAAAATTACTCTAGCTGATAGTGATAATATAATGGCTTCTCAATTAATTAATTAATTGGTGATTCGCAGAGGCAACGTGTGATAGATCGCATACGAGCAATAACATTTCGGGAAGCTCGTGATGCTGGAGCCACCTTTATAACACGTTCGTGGGTTGCCAAAAAGTTGCGAAGAAGTGAGGACTTCGTCAAAAGAAATTGGAATAAAACTTTGGATGAATGTGAAATGGATACAATCAAATCTGGGCGCCCAAATTTGCCACACTCTCAGGAAACAAAGGACATCATTGAAAGCGGTACGCGTAAGCGGAAAAACAGCTGTGCTAAACTTTCTAGAGAGATCGAAGTGTTGAGAGAAAAGATCGTTAGTGGTGAGATCATTCGACTGTACCGTCATAGGCAAGGTTTAAAGCCTTGGCATGAACTTCCAAAGCCAAGAAAAACTCAACTTAACATCGATGACAGAATGTAGTTTGCCCATTATCTTGAAGATTGGGATGTGGATGATTTCATGCATTTAGCTGTCTCCGATTAATTTTTTGTTTACGTAACACGTCGGCCTAACTACCAAAATGATCGAGTGTGGGCCACAACACCAGATGAAATCGATGACAATGAACATTATCGCGAATTATTAAAAAGTCCAGAATGTGTTGGTGTGTTTGTTTTGTTCACTGCAAAGAAGCTCATGTGGGTTCTGAAGCCAAATGGTCAGAGTTGGGATGGACAGTATTTTCGTGATATTATTCTATCCCAGCATGTCATTCCTTTTCTAAGAAACCCAAACAATGTTATGGATGTCGATCAGGTCACACTTCTGCACGATAAGGCCCCCTGCTTTAAGGTATTAGCCACTCAATAGTTGTTGCGGAACCATGAGATCGATTTCTTTGGAAACTGAAGAATGGCCAGGAAATTCTCCTGCCTGAACGTCTGTGAACACATTGGATCAGTTATAAAGGACAAGGTTGAATGTCTCTTGTTTCAAGAACCTGCAGCAAATCGATTTTCGAAGGATACAATGACGCAACACATTGAAACTGTTTTAGCAAATTTGCGTAAAGATCAAGATCTATTCACGTCATTTTTGGCAAGCTACCCAAAGCGAACTCAGGCTGTCTTGGAAGCCAATGGCGGGAACACCAAGTTTTAAATGTTTATCATTAAATGCAGGATTAAATACTCTTTTGTAAGGTATGTTTAGTTTTACTGTACCTCTAATGGTTTAGGCCATGGGCGGGGGGCTAAGGTTTATTAGAGCCCCGTACAAGTCCTGAGCTGTTCCTAGCCGTTCGCCATGGTTACAGAATATTGATGATATATAAGGTGTGGAGGGTTCAGAAACTCCCCAACCTTTCCACGCCGTATATAAATACTTTTTGAAGGATAACGTAGAAGCATCAGGCTACCCGCGAGGGGTTGAGAGCGAGGGTGAAAAATCGGCTTATATTCAGCGTTACCGTGACCGTGAAGGGATACAACTCGACCTGGCCCAAATTGTTAAGAGCCCTGGCAAGCGCTTTAGTGGAAAGTTATGCCTAAATAGTCTTTGGGGCAAGTTTGCACAGAATACAGGTAAGGGGAACGTTCATTTGGCCCAAAGTTATGACGAGGTGTGGGATTATGCCAATGTCTCCGATAAAGAGGTTATGGAGATCGTGAATGTTGGCAACACGTACATAATAAAGTACATCACCGAACTGGCCACAGATACCTCACGTGTTACAAACACCTGTAGCCAGCTTCACAACGGCATACGCACGCATCAAGCTTTGGGGACTATTGCACTCTCTTGGGCGAGGGTGCTGTACGCTGACACAGATAGCGTAATATTCACAGAGAGGGAGGGTGAATACATGCCGCCTATTGGGAAATTCCTCGGAGAGTTGACTGACGAGATCAAGGATGAGTATGGTGATAGTGCATACGCTGACTCCTTTGTATCAACAGGGACAAAACCTTATAGGGTGCGGGTGAGGGTGGGGACAGAGCTGAAATATATCGTGAAGGCGAATGGCATCACGCTTAATCTGGCGAACCGACGGGTCGTTAACTTTGATTCGTTGAAGAAGCTAGTGTGCTTAGAAGATGAGGGCGACCAACCTCCCCAACTGACTGTAGGAACCCACAATTTTCTGGCACAGAAATTGGGGTGTGTGAATGAACTTAGGGGCACAAAGGTGTGTCGTAACACCTATAGGAAACGTTACCAGGTGCTTTGCACCTGTGATACCGTACCCTTTGGGTACCATAGTACCTGAATAATATATGTCTATTGTTGACGATATGTTTATTTAGTACGTATATTTGAATATGTAAATGTTTCAATTAGGGTTTCATTTTCTCCTTTGTGTGTGTGTGCGTATGTACAGGAAAAAAGTCCTAAGCTTCGCCCACTGTAAGATCAATCAAACGGTCATGTGACTCCTCCTACTACCTGGGCATATCTCTACCCCTGCCTGGTTAATTAGCCTCTGCAAGCCCTGGAGCTCAGACGTATATTTAAAGAATTATCAAGTAGACGAAAAATAGTGATGGTGACTTTTGATATTGCGTGTTCGACGTTTATGAAGTGGTATTCGGTAAAGTCGGAAGATGTGGTGACTAATGAAAGACGGCCTAGCCCTCCCCCTCTTTTGAGACTTTTAAGGCTACATTGAACCGTGCGAAGCTTGAGGAATAAGATGTTCAAATACTCTATGGATATTCTGGCGAGAGCATTGCCGGATTTCGCGGCACAAACAATGTAATGGACTACGTTGTAGGGCTAAGCTGTATAAAAGCGTACATATACCGTGAGGTGAAAGAAACAACGCATGTAGAAGAGAAGCAACGGGTTTGGGTAGTGAGTCTTGTTGATGAGTGGTATGGCAGGCGGTATTATGTAATGCTGCATCATACCGAGTACGCGTACCCTGCGGCTGAGAATGTAAACCTTATCACCATGGACAAGCTAAAGTACTTTTACTACTACATTCATATATATCATGAAGAGGTTCGCAGTGAGGTTGTAGCTAGAGGCCTGTGTGAGTTTTTAATAGAATTTAGAGACGAGTATCGACTGTTAAACAAAAAGGATAAATACGGGAACATGTGCGCCGGATTGTTAATGTGTTTAGTTTGTGGAAATGAACGTCTAGTGCACATTCCGATAAAACATTAAAACCGATATTGCCCCATGTATCGGAAAATTGCCCGGTATAATGGGTACAAGTACTCGCATGATTCTTTTATACTGGAACAAACCAGTACACGAAACATTATCGCTTGGTATGGCTCACTCCTCCACACTTGTCCCCGAGCCAAACAGCTCACCGGTTGCTCATAGCCATCTCAGAACTTGACCCGATTGGTTGAGCACTCTCACAATAGAAAACGATGGAGCTTCATTTGAGCAGCATTCTCAATGCCGTATATGACGTGTCCGTGAGGAAGTCATTGCATGTGTTCAGACGTAAAACCGGTGCCATTAACTATGTACTTGAAACGACCCGTAGACAAGCAAACTCTGGTAAACGTAATGTTGTTTATTTAAGTGTTGAGGAGATGAATAGAGTCGTGATAGTTAAGTGGGGTGAAGATCGTTATAAAATACCTGCAGGTGTAGGTACAAGAAGAGAACAGATTAGTGATACTCCCTCATATGCCATTGTTTGTACGTTGTATATAAATAACGATCAGCCATGCATTGATATACGACTGATGTGGAAGAGTGCATCTGATAATAACGTTCTTCTCCCCACGCGAAACCGCTTCATCCTCGACAGAATGTTTGAAATCGTTGGTTTCCGCAAACTAAAACCTATATTAGCCGTGCTTGTTATGGATATGGTTTATTTTGATACGGTTCTTGAATACGCATACAACGCTCTCCTCGACGGGTTTACCGAGTGTAGGAATGAACATGGCGAGAATGGTCTAGAACTGGATGCTTATTTAAAAGGTTTAGACTCTTCGAAATGTCATGAACTTTGGTACAAAGGACATGAGCGGTACAGGGCAGAGCTCATCTACACAGTTCACCCCTGAAGAACTATTTCTTTATATAATGAGCAGTTGTCGCTACGACTTTAAATATTAATTCAACTGCCGATATGCATTGTGAAGAAGAGTTCACTGTAGAAAAGCGCGAATCGATAAGAATAAACCCTCGATTGGAAAGGAGTGTTTATAAACTTGAATTTAATAATGATGTTGTGGTTAACGACGTCCTCTTTGTGCGTACTTTTGATTGTATTCTGTCCGTGTTTAAAGATAATTTGCTAGCCAATTGTAAGGTGGGCACAAAAATAGTATTGAACGAAATGAAAACCCTTTACATCGAGTATAGGCACCGGCACACCTTGAGTGGTGAAATAATGCTAAATCGTATTTATTTTATAGTACAAAGCAAGAATGATGTAACTGTAGACTCGATCACGTGCGAGTTTAGTATTTTAGTTAAGCGCGGTAGAACATAATGTGTATGTACTTTGATTTTATATAAGTTTTGCTGTATATATATATATATATATATATATATATATATATATATATATATATATATATATATATATATATATATATATATATATATTATATATATATATATATATATAAATGGGTATATTGTTTTATACTCTACTATTATTATTTTTATATAAGGTTTGGTGTTTATATATATAAGGGCGTATTTCCTAGTACGTATATTAAATGGTTATATAGTTTCATCCTGTACTAATATTATTATTTAAGAATGTGTATATATAGCCTTCGTTTAATGTGTGTATTTTTGCTGTATATTATTTTTGAATGTATATTTATTTGCTGTATATTATTTTTGGGTAATTATGTGTTTTAAGTCACTCAGTCATTTTACACACCAAAATACATTTTTCTAGTAGTATTTGATGTGATTTGTTCAAATATGACCTCCATTTCCGTCGGAAATGAGATCCAACAAAGTTATAGTACTTTGAAGTTTGGCTCATTTTCAAGGGAAATGGAAGTCAAAATCTAAGCAAAACACATCAAATATTACTAGGAAAATGTATTTTGGTATTAATTAACCTAACTTTACCTTACCTAACCTAACCTAACCCTGGCTAACCTAGCCTAACCCTGGCTAAACTAGCCTAACCCTGGCTAACCTAGCCTAACCCTGGCTAACCTAGCCTAGAGTATATTAAATCCTCAAAATAATATTCGCACCGTTCACATGTCATCGCCACAAACATCTATCAAAAACTAACAGAAGTAGACTAGCAACTTAAAAGGCCTAAGAACTTAAAAAATCTAGCTCATATATCATGTTCTCATGACGTCACCAATCAAAATATTGGAAGGGCGGGAAAAAAAAATGCAAAAATGTCATAATATTCAAATGTACATAATTTGTTAAGTACGCATCTGCGAGCATAGTGACTTATATGAAAATGATGAGAAAATTATGCTTTAATATTTTATAATTATATTTGCTTTTGATATTCTGAGTGGGATAAAACTCATATTAACCTATTTTTGAATGTATATTTATTTCCTGTATATTTCATGAATTATTTTCCCTTAACTCGTCTAAATAAACAGAATGATGTAATGGTAATTTATTTAATTCTTTTGGTTGTATATACAAACGATATTAAGGAATAACTGGATATATATATATACATATATATATATATATATATATATATATATATATATATATATATACCAAATGGCTGGTTACGCCTTCCAAGCCGACTGACGAATTTCTAAGACAACTGTCAAGAATATCTGTATAGCGCAATCTGGCAGCTCAAACTATATATATGTATTTATTTATTTATTTATTTATTTATTTATACATCTGCCATTTACGCCTTCTAAGCCGACTGACGGTTTCTAAGCCAATTGTCAAGAATATTTGAATAGCGCAATCTGGCAGCTGAAAAGTTATATATGTATACATATACATCTGCCTTCTAAGTCTTTTAAGCCAACTGGCGGATTTCGAGTTCTAAGCCAAGTGATGTCACCTGAGCTCTCATTAAGCTTCTGCACCTTGCAGACGCTGGATGGTCTCTTCCCCCCTCTCTCTCTCTCTCTCTCTTAGGTTAGGTATACCCCTTTGGGGGGGTGAGGCCGTCCCAACTTCTCCCCCAAAGAGGTTAGGCGGACTTCCCACAGCTTGCTGGGGGATTCCACGCTTTTTTGGCACTTTGAGGGTTGGCACTGGGGTAGGGGGTTGGCACCTTGCAACAAGGGGGTGGGGGTGGCTCTGGCACTCATTTGATCAACATTGCAATTGCTCTGTACTCGTCTTGTTTGCGGCCATACTACTCCCTAGAAACATTCTTATTGTCGGAAAAAAGATGAGTTAATCCTTATTAGGTTAGGTTAGCTAAGGTTTGGAAAGTTTACCTTACTATATAATAACTCAACAGAAAATACCCTTCGAAACGTTAATTACGCTTGAAACGCTTACTTCGACCTTCTCAGTTTGATGCTACTAAGGTTGGGTTAGGTTTAAGTAAGTTTTGTTAAATAGTTTTTTAAATATTTGGATTTCAAAAAGTCGGTACTTCACTTACGCGGAGATGAACACGCGTGTACACACGTGTGTGTGTGTGTGTGTGGTGTGTGTGTGTGTACTGTTTAATTACTTTAAATAAATTAATAATTAAAGTCAGTAGTTAAAGCTCTGGATTACATCATTTGGTAGAGGTTAAATGAAATGTAAATTTCAAGTGAACCATTTTCTCTGCATAATTTTTGTGCGAAATGTGAGAAATGATTTCTTTGTACTAAATCGCTTTTGGTCACAAGAGAAACCAGACTTATTTGGAGAGGTCACGCATCCTATTCGAAGAAATGAATGGGGGGTCATTAAGTTCTTTTGTGGCTTCCTGAATTTACTAGTCATCGAAAAGACCACGATCTTAAATTTACTGAATAGGCCTCAACTAAACGAATTGCATTCAACGCACTTTCTTTAAGGAAAATATGAATTCTGTCAGTAATACCAACGATGTTACATTATACTAGTGTACGCCAGGTAATGCATTAATTCTAACAACCTGACGATTATTTGAAATTTTGTAAATAGACAAACATTAATATGGCAGCAAAGCTAGATATTAATTAGTTTTTTAGCAAATAAATGTATCGTTTAATTCTATTAAAAGATGTAGACCTTTTTTAATCTGTTTAATCACCCGAAGTATAAAAACTAATTTGAATTTTCACCTTACGAATCAGAAAGTAAATGCAATTAATGAAAAGGCAGGTGATAGACACACACACAAAGATTCACACAGATACAAAATTACGGAGCAAGTGTAGTTTACGTCCCCCTGACGCAAAAGGGGGGACAAACTACACTAGGTCAAAGTTGGGGAACGTAAACTATACTATGATCTTTAGGAGACATTTTTTAAATGAATCCATCAAATAAAATGTTAAAACTAACGAAAATATTACGACTTAACCAAACCAATCGTCAATTTATATATATATGTGTGTGTGTGTGTGTGTGTGTCTTTGTATGTTCATTCTGACGAAGGTGAAGCTTTTCACTCCACTTTAGACCTACAGTTTAATGTGGAATCCGAACTACGCCCCACCAGCAGCCCAGCGTCTTAACCACTAGGCCACCCAGGGTACCCATTTATCTACCAACCAGTTTCTTTATTGTGTGGAAGGATGAACAGCTGGGTTTTGCTGTGCGCCTGCTGCCGTTACCGGGTCTCGAACCCAGGGCCGATGGATTCGTAGTCAGCGACGCTAACCACTACACCACCGAGGCGCATATATATATATATAATAAACAGGAACACCAGAGAAAATACAAACATCCTTCAAGGTTTAATAGTACCAACGTTTCGGAATGCACTAATTCCATCTTCAGGGCTAAAACAATAAAATTCCAAATCACATACAAAATACAAATTGCTTAATAACAATTTAAAATAAACTTTAAAAATTATAAAAAGTAGCTAAGAAAATGTAAAACATTAAAACTAAAAGGTAAATAAATGTGAAGTTAAAAAGTTAAAATTATAAAAAAGTAAAAGCATTAAAACTGAAATGTAAATAAAATAAACTAGTACCTTAACCAAAACATAGCAGATCTATCGATGATTCGTCAGAATTTAGGTCTGGTTTTAGTTTATAAATAAACAAAGACTCCATAATTTTAAGCTTAAGGTCAGAGCTTCCGGCTCCTTTTTGGACATTAAGATAATAAAAACTAATTCCTCTTTTGAAACTTCCGTTTACCGAAAGCCGACATTCACCAATCTTACTACGAACTTTTCTTCCTTTATCCCTTTAGGTTTCAAACGAAATTTAATCTCGACTCTGACCAATAGAGCTTTCAATATCTGTTCAGATTACTTCAAACTACACGATGAACTAGATTTCATCCGAAAACTCCTTGCCAAGAATAATTTCCCTTCTAGACTGGTGGAGACTACAATAGGCAGAACCTTAAATAGACTAATAAGCCCTACAACTAGAGACTTAATTACAGTCCCCAAAGATATCCTGTATTTCACTTTGCCCTATATGGGAACCTCAAGTTTTAACATTAGAAACAAACTTTTAAAATTGCTCAAGGAATTCTACCCACAACTGTGTATAAAAATTATATTCACCCGTCTAAATCGATTTACCATTTATTTAAATACAAGGATGTTATTCCTACACTTCTTAAGTCATCTATAGTTTATCAATACAAGTGTGACCACTGTATGGGGTCATATATAGGTAAAACTAAAAGACATTTAAAATCTCGTATTTACGAACATCTCGGTAAATCGGTCCGTACAAATTTACCCCTTGGCAAACCACCTAATTCTCTCATACGTAATCACTCGCACAACAATAACCACCCAATTTCACAATCTAATTTCACCGTACTTGCTGCCGGAAGCTCTGACCTTAAGCTTAAAATTATGGAGTCTTTGTTTATTTATAAACTAAAACCAGACCTAAATTCTGACGAATCATCGATAGATCTGCTATGTTTTGGTTAAGGTACTAGTTTATTTTATTTACATTTCAGTTTTAATGCTTTTACTTTTTATAATTTTAACTTTTTAACTTCACATTTATTTACCTTTTAGTTTTATGTTTTTACATTTTCTTAGCTACTTTTTATAATTTTTTAAGTTTATTTTAAATTGTTATTAAGCAATTTGTATTTTGTATGTGATTTGGAATTTTATTGTTTTAGCCCTGAAGATGGAATTAGTGCATTCCGAAACGTTGGTACTATTAAACCTTGAAGGATGTTTGTATTTTCTCTGGTGTTCCTGTTTATTATTAAACTGCGTTTTCCGCGCCACCAATCAATAGCCGATATATATATATATATATATATATATATATATATACATATATATATACACATTTTAACTGCAGACAACACAGTATAATTAATGTAAAAAACGACGCTTGTGTAGAAGAGCGTTCGGCACAAGATGAAGAGGTAGAACGAACAAATGAAAAATGAGGTACCACCGGGGAATCGAACCCGGGATCATCCGATTGCCGGTCAGATATGCTCGTATGTAGGAGAATTACGACTTCTGATTGATCGAGGTCCATGTGTAGTGGATAGCATATCTGACCGGCAATTGGATGATCCCCGGGTGGTACCTCATTTTTCATTTGTTCGTTCTCCCTCCTCATCTTGTGCGGAACGCTCTTCTACACAAGCGTTGTTGTTTACATATATATATATATATATATAAATAAATTGACGATTGGTTTAGGTTTAGTCGTGATATTTTTGTTAGTTTTAACATTTTATTTGATTGGGTATACGCGGACAAAGTTGGGGAACGCAAACTACACTAGGATAATGTAGGGGAACGTAAACTACACTAGGCACCACAGGGACGTAAACTACACTTGCTCCAAAATTACATTAAAACCAAAAGCATTAAAATGATTAACGATGTAGAACACGAAAGCAAATACGCTTATGAAGCTATTTTAATCGTTTCATCGAATGCAAACCAAAATTTCCATATATTAAAGTTCATACAAACTAATTACAAGGCCATAAACACCTTCCCTCAGAGAAAGAAACCTATAATATAATGGAATTCAGCCGATTTCAGGGATAGGGTATACAGTTTTTTATTTTATTATATATACACACAGTACATATACTGTGTATATATATATATATATATATATATATATATATATATATATATATATTATATATATATATAGTAGGCCGGGTTGAAATTTTATATTGAAAAGGTACATATTGTGAGAGGTTTGAATGGAACACAGGAACCCCCTCATAAATTATTTTCGCTGTTTAAAGCCTCCTACCCCTGGCACAATTTTTCACTTTTTGACTTATATTGAAGACTATTCCATTTATGCGAGACTTACTCTACATTCAGTTTTTTTTTATGACATAAATCTTTATTAACGTATAATATTTTATTTAATAATGTAGAGTATTAGGAAAATTAATTAAATACAACAATATATTCAGAAAAAAAATTAGAGGCATAATAAATTCTGCTAAAATTCAGTTCACTTTTTCATTGTTCCTTATCACATCAAAAGGGAAGAAATTTTCAATATCATTAGGAAATTTTATTTCATATGTTTCTTACTCATTCCATTGTGCCTTCCATTCAAACTTGGGCAGTTTTCGCCTTGATTCTAATGAGTTTAAGATAAACCTTTGACGTTTGTGATATCTTATTCTTTCCTGACATGCCTTTGTTACTAGGTTCACTGACCTTTCCACACTTTGACTGTGGCATTAGGATGTGTCAATTTTAGTAAAATCAGCAATTCAAAAACTACTAATGCTCAAATGATGTGATATTATCTAGCAAACTTAGAAATATCTTTAGTGTTGTTTAAAAAAGCCATTATCCTACTTATATTTGCCCATAAAGGTTTGAAATAATTCAGAGCTGGGCACTTGCGGCATATTGCGGTACTGCGGTACTGCTGCACTACCAAACCGGTACCAAACCGGTACGCGGAAATTTGAATGCGGTAGCGGTACTGCGGTACTTTCAGCGATCCTTTGCGGTACTGCGTTATGGGGGCCCGGGGTGGTAGTGCGGTGGTACCGCAAGTACCGCAGTACCGCAAAATATGCCGCAAATGCCCAGCTCTGTGAAATATAACCTAAATATGACTGTAGCATCGTATATCAATGTGCCATCGTATATCAATGTGCCATGGTCAACTTTGGTTATTTTTGGTGTGCAGTATGGTTCTAAGTTTCACATAGTCACAAATGCTGGAGTTTTGATTGTGAATGCATGTGTTTGCCCTCCTTTTTGACAATTTTGATTACTTCGTAATGTAAATATTGTGTCATTCAAATTATTCGAAATGTTATGTGTGACCCAAACTTTCTGTATATTTTGATATGATAGATATATGAAATTGTCTTTACTTTGAATAATTAAGTCTTGTACCTATAACAACACAACCTTTTATCTGAGCTTATAGGAAGATATTAAGAATTTCAATTAACTTAATTTTATGTAATCATAATCAGAAGGCCTATCCAAATTTCAATGACATTTCTTTTGTTCACAGGTTCACAGGATGAGTCAAAGAAATCAGAACCCGAAGAAAATCAAGTTGTCACCAAGTCATTTGGTGGGGACTGGGAGGGAACTTCCCCCTGCTGAGCTGCCCACAGCCAGAGACCTGCTGAGATATGGTTTGTTGAGGAGAGAGATGAGTGAGGAAGACAGGAGGAATTACCCAGTTAATGACCTGATTAACAACGGCATTGTTCTAGGGCTACTGGCTCAGTGGAGAAAGGCCAACGCTCTATTCACAGGACCTGTAATCAACAATGAGGTCAGGATCAGGGCTAAAGTGAAGGCACTGTGGGATGGGGCAGTGAAGGTGTCCATTGGCAATGTGAAGCTAGAGGTCAAAGATAGGTTCATGATGAAACTGGACAAATTGGTGGACATCCTGACCTGTCACTGTGTGATCAGGAGCTGCAGTGCGCTTGGGTGCAACCCTGTCTACAACAGTGAGGTTCACATTGACTGCAGCGCGCTTGGGTGCAACCCTGTCTACAACAGTGAGGTTCACATTGACTGCAGCTGCAGGAGCGAGCAGAAGCTACCAGTGCAGGAGCTTGCCTTCATTAAAGGTCAGAGAGAAAAGGTGGGAAGTGTGGGGGCACACCAGATGGGTCTAGCTGATCACCCTGAGACCAGGAGACAGGAAGCAGTGCTGCAGAGACAGGAGCAGAGAAGGAAGGCCGAGGAGAAGAGGAGGAGGAAGGCAGAGGAGTCAGCCAAGAAAGAAGAGGAGTTGAGGGAGGAGTCACTGCTGGAGATGGAGTTGGAGGAGACTGGAGATATACTGGAGGAGGCAGGGAGGAAAGAGGAGGACGAAGACTTCATACCAGAGGCTGCAACAACTTCTTCCTTGCCTGTGGCTAAGAAGAAGAAATACAACACTGAAGATATCACCAACATAGCTCTGGCTCTGGCTAGCTTGAAACATCACACTGGGCTGAGAGAAACTACAGAGATTGCCACTGCTGCCTGGATTGATACTGGTCTTATCACAGAGTTTGACACAGCACTGGTGATTGACCACAACAAGGTGAGGGGGGCTCAGGAGAGACTGACTAAGGAGCTGGTCAAGAAGTTTGATGAAGAGATTAGGGAAAATGGCATCACCTGTATCTTCTTTGATGGGAAAAGAGATGACACCAAAGTGATGATGGAAGATGAGGGCAGTGACAGGCAGTTTCCTGGCCTCATTAAGGAAGAACACTACACAGTGTGCAATGAACCACGTGGAAATATTTGTGGCATTTTGTACCAGAGGGAGCTGCAGAGGAGAGAAGTCATGCTGAGGTCACTGCTAATCATCTGATGAACTGGCTAAGAGAGAGAGAGAGGAGCAGACCAGACCCTTTTGGCCATAGGAGGTGACAGTACTAATGTGAATACTGGCTGAGAGGGAGGGGTAATGCATTATGTGGAGGCCAAGCTTAGCAGGAAGTTGGTGTGGATTGTCTGTGACTTGCACACTGGGGAGCTGAGTCTCAGACACCTGGTGACTGCACTGGATGGCAAGACTGAGCAACAACAAGTGGTCTGGGCCCCTAAGGGAGATGTTAGACACTGCCACTGAGTTGGAGATCAACCCAAACTTCACGAGGATCACTGTTGGTCCTCCTCTACCCCATCTCAGTCAGGAGGTAGTCAAGGACCTCAGCACAGACCAATCATATGGCTACAGAATCATCACTGCCATCAGATCGGGAGAGGTACCTCAGAGTCTAGCTCTCATGGACATTGGGCCAGTCTGTCACTGTAAGTGGGTCACCACGGCTCTAAGGTTCTGCAGATTGTGGATTTCCAAACATGGGCTGAAGGGTAGGAACCTGAAGAATCTGAGGATAATTGTGGAATTCATAGTGGGAGTCTACATGCCAAACTGGTTTAACATCAAGTTAAATCACAGCTGGGTGGAGCGTCCCAGGCATGTACTGTACCAGCTGGAGCTGCTCAGAAGTCAGAAGAAGGTGATAGGTATATCGATGCCTACAGTGAAGAGATCAGCCTGGTATGCACATTATGAGGCTGTGCTCCAGGCCATGCTGTGAAGTGAGTGGAGGAGGAGAGGAGGAAGGCAGTGAGGAGGATACTGGAAATCAGAGGTGAAGGAGATGAGGACACACAGGTAGGAGACTGCAGTATCAGACCCAGAAAGACTCCTGACATCAATCCAGATGCCACCAAACTCTCGAAGCTTATTGATTGGAAATCTGGCGTGACTGAGCCTCCTCTGACCTGCTCCCTCACCACTGCTGCAATTAAGGAGTTTCTGGATAGACCAACGGAAGTTCCTGCATGGCCCTCACACACACAGTCAGTAGAGAGGTGTGTAAGGATGACAACTGAAGCAGCACAACATGTTTACTCAGAAGAGAGGAGGGAGGCGTACATCAGTGGTCAGGTGGCCAGTAGGGAGCTCATGTCCAGGAACAAGAGCAAGGCAGACATGGCGTCCTTGGCAAAGTTCAAGAAACCTATCTATATTTCTAAGTTTTAATATTGAAATACAATCAAAATGTCTTTTATTGTATTTATGTAAAATGTAGTTATATATGGCATCCTTAGCAAAGTTCAAGAAACCAATCTATATTTCTAAGTTTTAGTATTGAAATACAATCAAAATGTCTTTAATTGTATGTAATGTATGTAAAAATGTAGCTATATACAATAAAAAAAATACTTGCAAAAAATTGCTGATTTTTCGTAAACTTCAACTTCAAATATAAGTAGCTAGGAGTGGTCAAATCTGGATTTTAAAGCCATATTCCGATTTAGCACATAAAAATGCATCATTTGGTCACTAGTAGTCTTTGAAAATCTAAAGATTTCACTTTGCTCCCTAAAATTGACACACCGAACTGTGGCATGGAAAAGAAGCTTTCGCCAGTGGCTTACATCGAGCCTGGAGTAGCTCATCGTCGCTAAAATTGTTTACCAGCGTTTGAAGAGTAATGATCTCTTTTTGTCAATCGATCATCTCGGTGTAGTCAATAAATTGGAAACTGAAGGTTCGAGGCAACTCAAAGTTTTTAGTACCTGAAAATTCTGTTCTTGAAAGGATGATTTTCTGAATAGCTTGCTCCCTAATTTCTAGTCTCTTGTCAGTTACCATTGATATGAGTATATTTTCTTGGTGGGCAAAGTAGGCGTTATTCTTTAATACTGGTTCTATGATTGATCTATGTTGTTCATCTAAATTTCGAAAAGCACATTAAATGCCAAAGGTTATATGCACCATCAGTTGCATTAGGATGAGATTTTATCCAAAACCACCCTGGAGCATAGAACTACATAATAATCTTGACTATATCTTGAAGGTTTTTATCGGAATTTGGCGTTGAGATATACAGGGTGGGCGGAAAGTAGCTCCCTATTTTGGATTGGTAAAAAAATACGTATATTATCCATTTATTTCAGAAGAAATAATATGAAAAGGTAGGCATACATGGTAGGTTTTCTCTAAAATTCAATGTGGGCTCCAACTCTTTCCACCAGCTTCTGGAGCCCCCCAGGAATGGCGTCCACTGACTTAGCAGGAACTCCGGCGGGATGGAGGACATGACTTCCCGAATTCGGTCCTCCAGTTCTTCCAATGTCCTCGGTTTGGTGCGGTAGACTTCTTCCTTTACCCACCCCCAAAGAAAGAAGTCGCACGGTGTCAAGTCGGGGCTCCTGGCTGGCCATTGATGTGGACCACGACGACCCATCCAACGCCCAGGGAAGTGGGCATCCAGCCACTCACGGACAACAAGAGCGAAGTGCGGAGGGGCGCCATCTTGCATAAATATCAGATCGTCGATGTTCTCCCATGTGCTGACAACCGGCCAGACCTCGTTTCGCAACATAGCAAGGTACCGCTCAGCATTCATGGTGTTGCGCAGAAGGAACGGGCCCACAACCTGATCTGAGGTCATACCACACCACACCGTTACACTGAACCGATTCTGCCGTTTTTCAGCGGTAACCGTGCGACTTCTTTCTTTGGGGGTGGGTAAAGGAAGAAGTCTACCGCACCAAACCGAGGACATTGGAAGAACTGGAGGACCGAATTCGGGAAGTCATGTCCTCCATCCCGCCGGAGTTCCTGCTAAAGTCAGTGGACGCCATTCCTGGGGGGCTCCAGAAGCTGGTGGAAAGAGTTGGAGCCCACATTGAATTTTAGAGAAAACCTACCATGTATGCCTACCTTTTCATATTATTTTTCTGAAATAAATGAATAATATACGTATTTTTTTACCAATCCAAAATAGGGAGCTACTTTCCGCCCACCCTGTATAATCGAAGGACCCTGTTGGCTAGAGTTAGCCAGCGAACATGGTGAAGGGTACTGGGGATCGAGTGGACAGATCTTGAGAAGTGTCTCCAGTTTGCACTGCCAGACACACATCATAGAGATATCTTTGATCACTGCTTAGCTCCTTCACAACATTTACTGGAATTTCTTTAATGTTTCCCTTTACGCGAGAATATTTGACAACCTCCAATTTTGTTAAATCTGTTTTCAGTTTATTCCCAATTGAATCCACAAAAGTATTTGGACCTGTTGTTTTACCATCAATGGCTTTGTAGACGTGTATAAAAGGCAGCTCATTCAAATGCAAGAGGCACACCAACCACTGCACTGGTCTGTTAAGATGAATTTCAACCGGTTTTATGGTTCCACCAATTTTTCTTGTATTTACAGGAGTACCATCACACAGTAAAGCTTTCATAGTATCTGTGCTGTTCGAGTCTGTAATAATAGTTATCAATTTTTCTGCTATGCAGCGAGCAGTTCCATTATCTGGTGTGACATGGTCTAAATAGATGCTTCCAAGTTCTTTCACAATAACATAGTGTTCTTCTTTTATCTTTCCACTTTTAGTTAATGTGTTATCTTTCCTTCCATCAAATCCAAGGCACTTCATCTTCAGATTTTCGGATTTAGATCTAAAAGTATTTGTTTCACCCATGCGATTTCTTTCTCTTCCTAATTACTTTCTGTGAAGCATGTTGGTGTGGTTAAGGATCCCCATATCTTTTAAAGCTGCATTGACTATTGCAGCTGCAGCTCTACAACTTACATGATAGCGATCTGCTGTTAATGCTAGGTTTTTATAGGAGTGCCTGTTCTGAATATTCTCAGTCAATTCTAAATCGGCTTCATAATCTACATCCTGACTCTGTGAATCTACATCCATGTCTTCTTCAGTATTTTCTATAAATTTCGATGGTATAACATTGGTGACTTCAGACATTTCTTCTTGTGCTTTTAGTTGACGGTTTGGTGCTTCTTGGGCTCTTGCTAAATATCTCTTCTTTGTTGAATTAGCTATGCGATCAATTGGTCCTAACTGATTTTTTCTTTGTTTTTGACCCACAAAAAACTCCCATTCTGCCATTGGTATTTTATCCTTACACCTGCAAGATTTCCTATCAATTCCCTTATCATAACATTCACAAGAAGATATATCAAACATTTCATCATACTGGGCTACTTTTAAGGGAAAACTTTCATTTCTTCGATGTAACGGCACCTTGTTCAATTTTGAGGATTCTTCTATTAGTCGACTGAATTTAAAATAGATACCTTTGGTGTTAATCGTAGGAAAAGAAAATTTCATCCAAATGTCTTCAGTATCATTTACAACAACCCTGAAACAATCATTAGCAGTTGCTGATCCTTTTGATTTAGCTTCTTCACGACGGCGCACGAAAAGGTAGTGTCTCACAACATCTGATTTTGAAGGAGTCATGGCTGCTGGGAATTCCGTAGGATATCCAAAGGCTGTATTTGAGGACTTGCTTCTAGTAGTCATAGTTTATATTCAGAAGTAAAATCAAATTATATGTAATTTATAATTTATGATAATTCAAATTATAATTAAAGCAAATGTAAATTAGTTCTATTTATCTGAAACATAAAAATATCAAGCATTAAACAAACAACTTATCATGTAACATATAATAACATTAAACATATGCAAATAGGAAGGTAAAAAAGGGAGGAGGGGCATGTGTTAGGGGTAGTAGGGTAGCACATGCTTGATTTTTTAATATTTTGTTAAAGTGATGAAAAAAACCTTCTCACATAGTGTACTTTTTAAGAAATAACATTTTTTCCCATTTAAATATATGCAAATATGAGGGTAAAAAAGGGGCGGGGGTATGTGCTAGGGGTAGCAGGGGTAGCACATGCTTGATATTTTAATAGTTTAAGATGATAAAATGAAACTTCTCACATAGTGTACTTTTTAAGCAATAAAAAAATTTCACACGTTCGACCCGGCCTAAATTATACAGTACATATATATAGTATACATACTGTATATGTATAACATTTGGTTAGCTTCCCCCCGAATTGTTCATTCTGACAAAGGTCAAGCTTTTCACTCCACCTTAGACCTACAGTTTAACGTGGAATCCGAACCACGCCCCATCAGCAGCACAGCGTTGTAACCACTAGTCCACGTAGGGTACCCATTTATCTACCAACCACTTTCTTTATTGTGGGGAGGATGAACAGCTGTCCGTAGTCAGCGACGCTAACCACTACACCACCGAGGCGCAATATATATATATATATATATATATATATATATATATATATATATATTGCGCCTCGGTGGTGTATATAGATATATATATATATATATATGTGTTGTGGTGTGTGTACACATATATATATATATATTTATTTATATATATTTATTTATATATATTATTTATTTATATATATATATATATATTTATATATATATATATATACATATATATATATATATTTATATATATATATATATACATATATATATATATATATATATATACTGTATATATATATTTATATATATATATATTTATATATTATATATATATTTATATATTTATATATATATTTATATATTTATATATATATTTATATATTTATATATTATATATATATTATATATATATATATTTATATATATATATATATATATTTATTTATATATATATATATATTTATATACATATATATTTATATATGGGAATGAACTCAGAATGGTTCCCTGAGTTTTTTATGATACACACAGACTGTGCATGGAACAAGGAACTCTTCTGGGATAATTAAATCCACTATAGTCCGAATAAGTAATGGTAAATGACAATACCATAGTTTTTCTTTTTCATGATGCAAGCCCGACGTGGGCAACGGGTCTCTCGCAAAGAGGTCCCATAAATATAGCTTCCCTCATCAGCTATCTGCAAAGCAGACAGGATCCAGCTTTGGGACATGGATCTAGGGTTTAAAGCACCTAGCTCCACTACATTTAGAACCTCAATATAAGTAAAAGACTCGTTGCATTCACGTCGGATTGAATAAATCAAAGAAAAAGGGGTAACTATTATATTTTTAGCCAAAACCAAAACTTAAACCTGAACTGGCAGAATTGAGCGTCCACTTTTCAAGGCACATAACATGTCCGTTTCATGATGGGAATGAACTCAGAATGGTTCCCTGAGTTGAGGTTTAAGTTTTGGTTTTGAAAGAGGAGCAGCTAAGATGATTCCGTCGCTTAGGTCAAATTCGTACGAGGATAAACTTAAGGAGTTAAAATTGACTACACTCGAGACTAAGAGGCTAAGGGGTGATCTAATCCAAGTTTTTAAAATTATGAATGTAGTCCGGTTCACTATGTCAATAGAAACACTTTCGTTAAAAATTTATGGAGATTAGCAAACCATTGCATTTTTGGAAAGCTTATGGCATCAGGAATCTGAAAATCAATGTTTACATTTGCGCAGATGCCTGCATCGCCGCCATTTTGGATTTTCAAAATGGCCGCCATAAAATAAGAATTTCCGAATATCTCAGCTTGTAATTGACATAGAAACTTCATTCTAAATGCTAGTCCTATGTTTCCAGGCCCAAGGAATCCAAAGCTTATGTCAAATTAGTGATTATGAACACCAAAAACCAAGAAAAGAAGTTTGTGAAATTATGTTTGTATTTTCATGAAGAAATGCACACTCAAATTGTTGGTAGTGACAACAACGTACGTATAGACGTATTTCCTATCTCAGTTGACATCATTACACATCATCATCACTCTCAGTGTCATATTCAACATTACAGTCTGCATCGTTTTCGCATTCTGTGCCGCACAAGCATAGTTCTGTGCAAGGCAAGTTATTCCTTCTGCATGAACATCTCTGTGTAGAACAGTTGGTTTTGCAGTGGCATCTGACCAACTCGATGATGGCTTGCGGGGCAGGAGGAACCTTTGTGGTGACTGGCAGTATTTGGCCACTTTTGTCCTGATAGTAACCAAATTTCAGGGGGTCAAAAGGCTGTTGCTGCATAACATTGGCTTGGCACCATACTCGGCTTTGTAACCGCACACGCTGGATGTGTTCCTCAAGTGCACCGAGTGTAGGAGGTAAGTTGTTGCTTTCAGCTAGGTGTTTACAAAACAGATACCATCTTAGATCAGGGATACTTGCAATGTGAATACCCTTGGGACAGTAGCTTGAGCACACAAATTTGGCCAATACGTCTTTCACCTCCTGTGTTAGGTCACCTTTCTCCGGTAGTTTCATCAGTGCTCTGACTAAGTGCATGTCAGCTTTCATATACTGCTGAAACCATTTTGTTTTGCCTATTCCTGAGAATTTTCCAACATTGTCTGCTCCAGTGAATGCGTGGAATACAGGTAAAGCTTGCGCCTTTTCTTTGCCCAAAGCTCTCCAGATTGGCTCTATTTCGACTGTACCTGATACCATCAAAATAGATGTCTTTTTGCAGAGCTTGTCATAGTGTGCCACAGCCAGAACCAAGACGTCAGTATCAGGAGTGAAGAATACTAGCTGTGCATCAGGACACCGCTGTGATGCCTCCGCTGCCAGGCAGATCATCAATGTGTCAGCCTCCTCGTGATTGTTGTCTTCAAAGTGCATGTTTCTGTTGCTTCTGGTGTGACCTGATGCTGATGTGATGACTAACTGAGGTGAGTTTTTGTTGTAATCAAGGGTTGCTTTGGCGAGATAGTCTGTCAAATCTGCTTTCGTTTTTTCGTGCGATAGAAACCGTGCCAGTAGGATGTGTTTGATGTTCGTATCATCTGCAACCTGATACTGTATAGGAGCTTTTCCTTGTCGTCGTCTCTCTCTAGTTTCCTCCTTTAGTGAGTCAGGTTTGTATGTATCGAAGACCAGGATGACCTCACTGAACCCTGCTGTCAAGCTCACGAGCCTGTCATTGAAACACTGGGCTAGATCTTTGACTGTGCTGATTGTCCCTGATTTCTTTGTCATCTTCTGGACAAGCACCATTCCATCAACAATGGCGATCTTTTGATTTGATGACGACGATGGAGATGATGATACAGGACCTCTGTCATCATCCTGCTCTTTGGCCGCTAGAGCTTCTGTCTGTTCCTGGGTTTCATCTGTTTTTGCCAGCTTCTCAAGGCTGTGTATCAGCTTGGACTTGTCAGTGCATGGCAGCATTGAGCCGTCTGGTGCAAATAGTGCTCTCGGAGTCAATGTGAACTCATAGTTGCCAACTGCATTCTTCTGATCGATGTCCCTGCTCGACCTGGTGAGAACCATCAGCCGACCATAGAGATCTTTGGTCTCTTTTAGGTCAACTGTCTGGTCACGGAACTTGAAAGTTTGTTTCTTGCTGCCAGACATGTACATCTTGTTGTTCTGCTTTTTGACTGGTGCCCAGAGACTAACATCTCCATTGATACGTTCAGTGACATAATCTTCATAAAGCTTCTGTCCGATGTCATCAATGTTCAAGATTTGTGTGATGAAATTGTATAGCTGATCACCTTCAACAGCAAAGGGATTCCCGTGGCTCAGTATTGCAGCCTTGATTTTGTCAACAGCTTCATGTTCTTTCCTGACAGCACTGGGTCGTACATCATGGTGTTCCTCTGGCTTGTTTACTTGAAGCCCGAACTGTCCTTTAAACTCTGTTGAGAGGCACGACATCTCTGGAGAAGCCAAGAAGAACCGCTGCCTAGCATTCGCATTATTGGAAATGCCAATTAGGCCAGAATGAACCTTCATCATCTTGTTGAGATGTTCGCAGGCATGGTCTGCACCTATTGAGACGAACGGAATCTCACTCTTGGTGACAGATATGTTTCCATCTTGAAGTTCTCGCCATGTTGCTGGATGGCTTGTCTTCATTTCGTGCATGTCGGCGATGTACCTTGGCCAGAGGCGTTTGTATTTTATTCGATCCATTGCGAAAAACAGCTTGCTGAGTGCTTCTCCAGCCTCCAGATGGAGAACGAGATCAGCATTTCTGGATGCTTCAACAAAGAACAAGATGGTTTCAACCCGGTGGAGGTAATTCATCAATGACTTGAACATAGCGTTAGATGATTTCTGAGCTTCCCACTTCTTCAGCTGTTGAATGACATCTTCGTTGGTCAAGACTTGAAGCAGGTGAGTGTTAGCAATTCTGATGCATTCTGCTCCATCACTTGTCCCAGAAGCTGTGTTTGTGCAGGCTTCCTGCAATTCATTTGCTGGTTTCGAGCAGATTTCTTTTAGTTGTGGCATCTCTGTGAAGAACTGTTCTAGAGCAAGTTCATACAGAGCCATGTAAGTGTGGATGTGTGCACGGAGTGCTCTCTTGTAGTGGCCGCACTTGAGGATCTGTCTCGTTGTAGCAGGCCCATATACATCTGCCTCAATCCATGCATCATCTATGCCAGAATTTTCTATTGAGGCTCCGAGTGCCCTCAGTGCAGCCATCACAGCATGCAGCTCCCCAAGTCTCGGAACAACTTCTCTTTTCAAGTTAGGTCTTGCATCTAGCAACTGTACTGCCTTCTCGTACAGGGCCATGTCAAAGGTTATGACAGTTGGGTGGTTTTCACCAACTGCCAAGCTCTTCAACTGAGACGCTTGCAACATCACAGTCAGCATGGTAGACCACTCATGTGCGACCTCTGGAAGTAGAGGCAAGGCACCGACTTGAGTCAGTGACTGACTAGATGACACAAGTGATTTGTGTAGCCCCCAGCCTGGGATACTGCTTTGTGATTCACTGTCGGTTGATCTAGACAAAGCAGATGCAATCATCCAACCAAGATTGGTTAGTTCATAGGATTCAGCAACACCTGTGGAACACGCCTTGAATTCCTTTGCTCTCTTGACTGGCCCAGGTTTTGGTTTACTGCAAGGCTCGATGGGTACATGATAAGGGACAACCGACAGGTTTTTTGCCTCACTAACTTCCAAATTGGGTGCGATTGATTCTCCAGGCGCATCTGCCTTCTGATACACTGCGGTGATTGTGCCATGTGTGGTGCCTTTGCCATCTACAGTGTCCTCTGCAAAATCTGTATTATCAACAGCGAAGAAGACAAATGTACCTTTCTTGAGGAAAGGTGGTACATACAATCCATCAAATTGTTTTGTGTTTTCCACAACAGCATTGGCAATTGCTGTTTCTAGGAGCAAGGCACGGCTGTGTGATACGCAGTAGTTCTGTACATGGAGGAGGTCCATCAGCGCCTTGTTCCTGGTGTCATGATGTACAGTGAGTGCCAACCCTACAACCTGTGGGTTTTCTCTGTGTGTGTGGTGTCCGAAATGTGTCAGTGGCTTTCTTGGGCACGTGGTGCACTTGTCTCCTGGTCTTGAAAGCATACATGATATTCTGACTTATGGTCAATGCTGACCTGTCAATGCTGACCTGTCAACTGTCCTGGTCCTCAGATCCCACCAAAATCCACCGTATAAGGCTGTACAGCTCGGTCTGGACATCCTCTCTTGTGCTGGATACTGTAATTGTGTGTGTTTCCTTCTCCCCAGCGAAATTGGCAATGCTGTTGCGTATTAGCTTAGCCGTCTTGTATATCATCATTGTCTTGTCCATTTCACTTGTGGCATCTTGCATCAAGGAAGTGTAGACCATATCTTCTTCGCAGGCTTCAGGACAGTAAAGAACAGATGGTTTTCTTCTGTCTTTCTGCCTCACTGACTTCACACTTGGTAACTCTGCAAGAATTTTGTCCTTTAGTCACTGTCGTGTCAGTATCGGAGTGTGCTTCTGTGCCTCATCACTACCACCAAGCTTAGATATGTAGGTTTTTTCGATGGCATCCATGGGTAGATGAGCCTTATTTTGGGTTTGATATTCAATGAGATTGATCAGCTCAATCAAGCATGGTACTTGCATTGGTAGGTCTGTCTTTGTAGACTTGGCCTAGTTGCTGGCATCATCCCTCAGGACATGGAACACATATCGTGTCCACCATGGTTTGTGGTATCTTACATCTATCGCATGGGCATCACTTGGTGAGAGTGCATTGCTTAGTCTTGTCATCAATACTGGATCTTGGGAAATATCCACAGCTCGTCTAAGTGCCTTCCCCGCGTTTTCAGTTCGTACGGTGAAGATACGCTGGTCATCATCTTCTTAACATAAGAAACAGTGATCCCTTGTCAACGGTTCTGTCGCAGAAATAGTGAAAGGTGCTGAGGTGCCTGGGGTTGCTGATTGCTCCATTTCAGAGCTTGTTCTTTTATGCCCACGTTTCTTCACAGCATAGGTTCCTGTAGACATGGCATGCTGCAAGCGGTCTCTCGCTCGCTGTATGGATATTTGATTTGTGGCATCAGAATAACAACTGAGATGCCATATGGGTTTCCTTTCAATCAATATTTCTTTGGTAAAGTCTTTGAGGCGTCTTTGGATGTCAACATATTTTCCATCCTGTAAGCTGGCTCTTTCTTTAACTACATCGAGTAGTTTCTGGTATGATTCTGTTCTGGGATATTGAACAAGTGTTCCTTTGCTGGCAGTGGACTCCTGACAAAGAATGCACTGCTTCCAGTCTACTGTGTCCATGGACGACTTGACCGAACTCAACTTGCTGGTTCCCGGGTCTTCACTCATGATGACTCAGGCACTGAAAAGAAAGAGAGCCATCACTATTTTAACCAACACCAAGATAATTGTGTACTAGTTGTGTTAACATAAATTTTTACAGTATAAAATTAAATATTGCAACACTACTGCAAAAATACTGGAAAATTATTGAAGCATCAGGATTTATAAACACTGTTGCAACTGCTGCCAAAATGGCCTCCAAGCAGGCATCTGCGCAAATGTAAACATTACTTTTCATATCCCTGATACCATAAGCTTCTCAAAAATGTACTGGTTTGCTAATCTCTATAAAATTTGAACAAAAATACAATGTGAACCTGACTAGTGGGTTCGATAAAGTAGATGGAGATAGCTTTTTTGAAATATCTCAATATAATAGGACTAGAAATAACGCGTGTAAGTTGACAAGTAGAAGGTTCGAGACAGCAGTTGCCAAAAACTCTTTTACGCTTAGAATAGTAAATAGCAATAGTTTGCCAGTAGAAGTAATTAGTAGCACGTCTATAAAGATGTTTAAAATTCGATTAGACGCATATGTTGATAGATTGGGTATAGTTTAAGGTAGTAAAATTAAGGCTTTGTGGTTCGGAACCCACGTAAAATTGTAGGTCCTCTCTGCCACCACGGAGGACATGCACAATACACAATTACAAACATAGTTAGGTAGACCAACCATGAGTGGATCCTAGGTTCTTTGTTAGTCTGAAACATTATAACATTATATATATATATATATATATAAAACATACACACACACATACGTGTGTGTGTGTGTGTGTGTGTGTATGTGTGATGGTACAAATCGATAGGGAAAAATGGAAAATGATTCCAAGGACTTTCGTGTATTTAACAATACACTTCCCTGACAAGGCGTATAACTAAATACACGAAAAACCGTGGAATCACTTCATTTTTCATTTTTCCCTGTGGGTTTGCATCATTATTTTCACATGGCTAATTGTGAAATTCATGATATATATATATAATAATAAAACTACTTATATATAATATATATATATATATATATACAAAAACTCAGAATGGTCCCCTGAGAAACTTATATGTTAAACACAGACCGTGCATGGAACAAGAAACTCTTCTGGGAAATTACATCCACTATATTTCGAATAAGTAATGATAAATGACAAATACTTATAATTACTTATTCGAACTATAGTGGATGTAATTATGTAATTTCCCAGAAGAGTTCCTTGTTCCATGTACGGTCTGTGTTTAACATATATATATATATATACGAGGTGTGATCAAAAAGTTCGGTAAATAGTCCCGCGACTAATGAACGCCTGTCACTAGGTGATGTCAGTGTGTATGGCTGATGACGTCACCTTGGCCACTTGCCAGATGCCAACAAACATCATTCAACTACGCACAGTGCGCCGTGGCATTACTTTGTGTGAGGGCGTTTTTGTGGCGTCTGGCGATTTTGCAGAAAATGTCGAAATTTGAGCAACGTGCAAACATCAAATCTTGTTTTAACTTGATAAGACGGCCACAGAAACGCACGGAATGCTTGCAGTTGTCTACGGAGATGAAGTTGTTACAAACAAGACGGACGGATGACCACTTCTTTCATCATCTTCCAAAGACTCATTTCCTTCTCGAAACCTTCCAAACCACTTGCAAACAGTCTTGTTTGTGACATCTTCATCTCCGTAGACAGCTGCAAGCATTCCGTGCGTTTCTGTAGCCGTCTTACCAAGTTTAGAAAAAAAATTGATGTTTGCACGTTGCTCAAATTTCGACATTTTCTGCAAAATCGCCAGACGCCACAAAAACGCCCTCACACAAAGCAATGCCACGGCGCACTGGTGCGTAGTTGAATGGTGTTTGTTGGCATCTGGCAAGTGGCCAAGGTGACGTCATCAGCCATACACACTGACATCACCTAGTGATACGCGCTCATTAGTTGCGGGACTATTTATCGAACTTTTTGATCACACCTCGTATATATATATATATATATATATATATATATATGCATGGCTGTGTAGTAATGTCTAATTAAGAATTAAAATGTTTTGTTTATAAGAATTTAATAATGTTTGTTTAATAAAGAAGATAATAATACTTAATAAGGAATGTAATTGGTTAAATAATTGTTTGGTTACAAAATACTAGTTGGCAACACCCCGAAATAGTCTAGAGGCTGGGCAGAAATGCCCCAGTTGTCGGACGGCCTTTGTCCTAAAAAGTTGTTTTTGGTATTAAGATGTTTTTGTAAATTTAGAATATTCTTTTGTTTCTCTCTCCGGCAAACATGTTAACGTTAAGTCCCCCCTCGCAAGTGTTTCGGTATAAATAAAAGTCAGTAAAGTGTAATTAAGTGTATAATTAATCCCCCGTCTCCCTGCCTGTTTCGAATTATAATGGCGCCCACCGGCTCAACCGTCAGTCGCGTTCGTATAAAGAGACAGAGAAAAAAGTGATAAATAGAAAGAAAAGAAAATAATGAATTATAAAAGAGAAGGAATGGGAATCACTACATTATTTGCTACAAGGGCAGGAGGAGGTCAGACAGCAATTTCCTCCTTCACCAAATCTCGCAAATGAGGTGGTATGCTGCAGACGGGTCGACCACAGGTCGATCCTGAACCGTCGTTCGAACTCACATAAAGTAATACATAAAGTAAGTAAGTATTATACAGCACTTAATAACTTTTCTAAAAAAATGGATGCTGAACGTAACAAGATCGTGAACGATTTCTGTATCTTGAAGTCTGATACCAGCGGCCGTAGCTCAGTGAGTAACACCGTTTCCATAGAAGCGAAGTGAAGACACTGTGTCGGGGGCTCGATTCCAGACTGTGGTGGTTTATAAAAATTTAGGAATCAGCGCAACTGGTCACATTACACTGGCCTGAGCGATGTGCTAGTTTCTAGTCCTCGCTGATTAGATGTGTGATACTGTATATACAGTATGTTTTAAATACTTATGAAGTTATTACGGACTTATACAATATTTCTGAGGGTAATCTATCTTTTCTCCTATCTGTGACCTCGAAACGCAGAGTGTCCAGGCACCTCTAAAACCCTGGACCTTGATTTTAGCTCTGTTCTTCTTCTTCTTCTATGGGAGGGATGTTTTTGCGGACATTCGCCCTTCTCCCCTCCTTCCTATATAAAAAAAAATCTGAGCAAGGGATTATTATAGAGACGACCAGGGGTTCTCATCCAACTTACTTTCATTACCCACCTGAAGCATTGGCGCTCATCCCGTTACCCCTAATGACGCGTAAATTAACCAAAAGTTAAAGAAGTGTGAAAATCAAAATAATTACTATTACTATTAATGTCACCCTTAATTATTTTATTAATATTAGTACCTGAGGTGTTTTCCTGAAATATCTTTCAGTTAATCAGATTATAATTATTTGGGTCAAGCTTATTAACTGTATACGCAATAGAATTCATCTGGAGAAAATTAGCATATTCAGCTCCAATGTTTAGTATCGATTTCATATGTCATACGTACAGTAGGGTGGAATGAAAAAACGTTTTTTAGAATTCAGTTTTGTAGGGGCACCCAAAAGTTAGTCTGTGGTACCGATAAGAAATCTGTAAAATACTAGCTACCTACGACATCAACTTCACCGGCCCTAAGGAGGTCAAAGATTTTGCCTTTCAGGTACCCCAAAAATTAAGGAAAAATTCAAAGATTTAAGTGTATTTTGTGTTTATGTTAGGAAGATCATTTTTGTTTCATTTGATTTGTCTATTTATGTTCTTTAACTTTATTATTATACACTTTTTCCCCTTCCTCACAGAAATTTGGAAAATTTGGTATTTCATGAAAAATACTAACAAAAAATATGAGTTTTTATTGCTTTCGTTGATTGGTTGATGTTAAGCGTCATTCACTGATTCAGTTTTCTTTTAGAAGCTCACAAAATAGCTGCATGGCTTTAAATATATTGGTTTATTGGAGCAGCTCTCCGTATTAAGATAGATACGAGCCATGCATATCTCGGCTTAAATTACCTAGAACTCACCACATGGAGGTGGCTGCTCTTTGAGTTCCACCCTAACCCACCTACCACAATAATTTAGAAAGCTTCTTATTCAGTTTTGTAGTCTCTCTTCGTTTCAAAAGATTTCATTATTGCTTGAGATGCAATTTTGGGTTCGACATAGCCATCTCTCCTCTCACTTCCATAAACTGCTTTTGCCGCTTCTGTTACAAGTTTGATACTCCTTTCTACTGCTTGTGTATGACAAGGGAATTGAAAGAGTTTTAATTTTACTTCACTAGTGTTCTCAGCGAATGATGTCAACTCCTCTTTGGTTAAGTGTTTTGTCAATGGTGGCTCAAGCCCGATGGGACTCTCTGTCCAAAATATAATATCAGTGTAGTCAAGTGCATGAAATTTAGCTTCGGTACACTGAACTCGTGAATGCTTTTAATTTTTTCAGCTTGAGATCTTGCTACTTCGATTCTTCGTATTGCCAATTTTCGAATGTTTGGCTGGTTATCAGTAATCATTGCAAGAAGAAGGTTCTCTTGATGCGCAAATAGGCGTCACGAATGATACTTTTATCAACATTATCTCTAAGCTCCTTTGTTAGGTATCTTGAATAAGCTACCAGCTGCCACAGGTGACAAGGTCTATCATAGCACCAAGGTTTTGTATTTATGTACGGATCCAATCATCATTTTTTGAGAAGTTCGTTGGTCATTAAAGAAATCCCTTTCCAGAACAGGAACTTTCCGGTCTTTCTCACAACATGTCAGGAAGTCTTCACATTTACAAGAAACTATATCAAAGTGCTTCAGTTTGTCAAGTTTAAATTTGTGAAGCAATGCTTGATAGGATGCTTGGTCTTTACGCCCTTTGAATTGTTTCAAGACATTTTGATATTTTTCGTACAAACCTTGGATGCGCTGCGTTATGGTCTTATGATGGCTAGTTGGAATAGAAGCACGATCTCATACAGTCTTTACTTTTTGGGCAACAACTGTAGCAACATCATAAATTTTTGGATTAGCTTCTCCTGACTTAATTCTTTCCTGTCTAACATAAAGGAAACACTGAAGTATATCTTCGGACGAAGGCAAATAAATCAGTGAGAGATCCTTTGGTGGTCCAAAGATTGGATTCAGCTGTTGAGTATTCCTTGTCATCCGGAATAGAATTAGATTATATTAGTGACTGTAAATGTTTTTAGCGAATCAGATTCAATATAAAAATTTATCAAAGCAATCAAATAATCTGAAAAAGAGATATAAATTATGTAATATAGTATAAATAACAAACCCTAGATAATATAATCATAAAATAATTTAGATCTGTGAAAATCTAAAGAAATGGAAACCTTAAAATGGTGGTAAAACATCTACTAAAGTTGAGAAACTCAACGAAAGATATAAAAATTCCTATTTTTTGTTAGTATTTTTCATGAAGTACCACATTTTTCAAATTTCTGAAGAATGGGAGAAAAGTGTATAGGGGAAAAGTTAAAGAACATAAATAGACAAATCAAATGAAACAAAAATGATCTTCCTAGCATAAGCACAACGGAAGATACGCTTAAATCTTTGAATTTTTCCTTAATTTTTGGGGTACCTGAAAGGCAAAATCTTTGACCTCCTTAGGGCCGGTGAAGTTGATGTCGCGGGTAGCTAATATTTCACAGATTTCTTCTTATTGGTACCACAGACTAACTTTTGAGTGCCCCTATAAAACTGAATTCTAAAAAACGTTTTTTTCACTCCACCTTATGTACAGGTCAACCTTGGTTTAACCTTGGTTTAACCTTGGTTTTGCTTCCGCCCTAATTATTCATTCTGACGAAGGTCAAGCTTGTCACTCCACCTTATACCGACAGTTGGGAGTAACGGCATTACTTTTTAGTAGAATGGGTGGCAACAACTGCTGATTGCTGGGACTGCCGAAATAGGTATTCCTTGTTTAACTACTCACTATGATTATTTGACGAAGTAACGGTGTGATTGGGAGTAAGTTGTTGCTTTCTTGTGTAATATATATATATATGATGAATTTTGCAATTAAACAAGTGAAATGAATGCATGAAGCAAACCCACAAGGAAAATGAAAAATGATTCGAAGTTATTCAGCAGTATACCTCGTCAGGGAATGAAGGGAGAAGGCGAGATGACGAAAATACATATGTATATATTTGTATATACTTGTATTTATGTATTTGTATATATGTATATATTTTCGTCATCTCACCTTCTCCCTTCATTCCCTGACGAGGTGTACTGCTGAATACACGAAAGACCTTGGAATCACTTCTCTTTTTCTTTGTGGTTTGCATCATATATATATATATATATATATATATATATATATATAGGGTGTCACAAAAAAACTATATACTCTTTATAGCATCATATATTTTATAATTTAAAAAAAAACAAACAATATATTGTTATAGCAATTGCCAATGAAAGGTAAATTAGTAATCTAAGTGATCAAAATGTTATAGCGAGTTGTTTGCATATAAAATTTAATTAACTAAGCCAAGTGCTCAAAATGTTCTCCGGCGGCATGAATGCACATTTTGAGCACTTGGCGTAGTTAATTAAATTTTATATGCAAACAACTCGCTATAACATTTTGATCACTTAGATTACTAATTTACCTTTCATTGGCAATTGCTATAACAATATATTGTTTGGGTTTTTTAAATTATAAAATATATGATGCTATAAAGAGTGTATAGTTTTTTTTGGGACACCCGATATATATATATATATATATATATATATATATATATATATATATATATACGATAACTGGGCAGATACTGAGAACCTTTAAACGAAGGGATAGGAATATAATGATTCCTCTACTGAAAATACTGATCATACTCAAATTGGAATACTGCTCGGTCCTAACATTCCCATATATAAAAGAAGACATTAGACACCTAGAAGGGATTCAGAGGAGCTTCACATCCAAGATCAATGGGTGCAAAGAACTGAATTACTGGGAAAGGTTACGCGAACTAAACCTATATTCACTGGAAAGGAGAAGAGAGAGAGACACCATTATTTACACCTGGAAAATAATAGAGAGCTAGTCCCTAATCTTACTCTGAACCCTGTAACTCCCCAAACAACGGTGGAAAGTAGAAAAGAACGAGTGTCGTGTTCCCAAATTAAAGGCGAGACAGAATATCCCTAACCCTGAAAGAAAATAGTTTTGTCGTGAGATGACCAAAACTGTTTAATCAGCTGCCCAAAGACCTAAGGAACACGAGTGGTGTTGCGGTGGACATACCTAGCTATGTGAGGTGAAGAGTACAAGAAACCATCTCACTACTTCACCAGGCCAACTCGAGAGGAGGGGCGACAAGCTTGACCTTCGTGAAATGAGGAATCATCGCACGGAACATTTGAAAGGTTGAAAGGAAAGGTATTGTGTAAATATATATATATATGAAAAATTATTTCACGAAAGTGACACGTGAAAAATATTTATGATGAATAAAACGCGAAGGGAAAAGAAACACAAAGTGGTGCTCAAGCGCTTTCGTCTAATGACATCCTCAGGAACACTGGAGTGAAAGGATCGTTCAAGGCAATATATAGGTTACAAAAATAAACATATATAATATACACACACACACACATATATATATATATATATATATATATATATATATATATATAATATATATTATATATATATATAGTAAGTATAGAAAAAATTGTGAGAGGAGCAAACACATTTGTATGGGAAAATGACACTTTTAGCACTTTGGCCGAAATTCAATATAAATTCAAATGGCTTGTTTATGAAACAGGTCACAAAAGAATAAAGAAATAAATATAAATATAAATTGAAAAAAAAAAAAAAATTACAAAATAATGCCTTAGTGATATATATGTCACAGCCTAAATAACCATAAAGAAATAAACCAACAGATAAAAAACCAAAATTGTAAGTGGAGTCTACAAATTCAAGCTCAAAAGGAAAGTTTACAATCAATTTAATAGATGATGCCAAATTGATATATATGTCACAAAGAAATAAAGAAATAAACCAAAAAAAATAAAAATAATAATAATAAATTGAAAAATAAATTTTAAGAGAGGCACACCAATTTATAAGGGAAAAATTACCAAAGGTTTTTTAGTTATTGTCTGAATCATGCATACTATGGTCACAAACGAATAAAAAAGTACAAGTAAATATAAATTGGAAAACAAAATGATGCCTAGATGATATATAAAGAACTATAAAATATATACAACATATATAAGGTATATATACGAAATATAAACGCAATATATAAGAATATATATATATATATGCATAAGGGAAAAATTACCAAAGGTTTTTATAATTATTGTCTGAAAAATCGGTAGGTCACAAAAGAATAAAGAAATAAAAATAAATATAAATTGAAAAAATTACAAATAATACAGCTACACATGTATACCCGCATAACCAAATATATATACATATACATACACACATATATATATATATATATATAATTATATATATATATATTTAACTGCAATGACCACGCACATACGCACATACACATACATACATACACATACACGCATACAGCAATAAATTGAAAAATAAAATTGTAAGAGAAACAAACAGATTTATAAGGAAACAGAGACAAAAACAAATTTTTACCACAGATTTAGCATCCTGCCCTGTTTGTTTAAATCCATTCTGAAGGAATTCAGAGCAACGGGATCGAGTTGAAACATACCTTTACTCATGTTAAGGTTATTTGTAAGTTGAATTATAGCCGACTCAAGAATATTTCTATTAACAATGTTGCTAGAGTGAAACAAAACTGAAGCATTATTCCAATCAATACAATGGGATAACTCTGACAAATGGATAAAAAGGGCACTGGACAACTGTCCCGTTCTAACGGAATATTGATGCTGTTTTACACGCGTTTGCAAATCCTTTCCCGTCTGACCTATGTAAAAGGAATCACATTGCTTACACCCAATTTTATAGATAATGCCTAAATTATTGGTAGGGCTACTTTTTACTATGATGTTTTTCACAATATTGTTATATGAAAAAACTACACCGATATCCAAAAGTTTAAGTACATCAGCAATGCCTAAGAAGCCCGGGAAAAATGGAAGTACTAAAATATTCTTTGACAAGGTGCGAGTGTTATTATTCACACGATAGAGGGTTCGTTTAGCCTTATTAAGACAAGATTCCATGAACGCAGATGGGTAACACAACTCACTTCCAATACCGTTGATATTTTCCAATTCGGCATCGATGTATTCCGGACTGGCGTTCCTAAGAGCGCGGAGAAACATTGAGGAAAATATGGCCTTTTTAATAGGGGTGTCATGTCCAGAGTAAAAGTGTACGTAGGACAAATTGTTTGTTTTTTTCCGATAGATACTAAACTTAAAACCCGGGCTATCCCTATGAACACGCATATCCAAAAACGGGATTGAGTTGTCTTGTTCCACTTCTAAAGTAAATTTAATGGAGGGGACTTGGTCATTTAACTGAAGGAGAAAGTCATCCAGGTCACGATTCATGGGCCAGATACACAAAATATCGTCGACGTACCGCAACCAAGGGATGCCAACCCCCAGGATTCTCGGAATGTAAGTAATTTCAAAAAACTCCATATAAAGACCTAAGGAACACGAGTGGTGTTGCGGTGGACATACCTGGCTATGTGAGGTGAAGAGTACAAGAAACCAACTCACTACTTCACCAGGCCAACTCGAGAGGAGGGGCGACAAGCTTGACCTTCGTGAAATGAGGAATCATCGCACGGAACATTTGAAAGGTTGAAAGGAAAGGTATTGTGTATATATATTATATATATATATGAAAAATTATTTCACGAAAGTGACACGTGAAAAATATTTCTTACGAAGATAACTTTCCTAAACGTTTCCGCAATAGCCTTTCACAATTAAAAAAAGATAGTGAGCTCCATATTACTAAAGCAGACAAGGCTAACACCTTAGTCATTATGGACAAAGTGGATTACATTGGAAAGATGAATGAGCTGCTTCAGGACCCCGCCACATACGTGAAACTTAGGAAGAACCCGCAGGATGATGTCATCAAATCATTCAATAGTGGCTTGAAACGCATTCTCAAAGATCATAAGGACTTAATTCCCCTTTTTTTGTCCACTTCACCTTCTCTGCCTTACCTTTATGGTCTTATTAAAACCCACAAACCGGGTAACCCTATGCGCCCTATTATTAGCTCTGTGGCTCTATTACCTATAAACTCTCCAAATGGCTTGTTAATGTTTTGTCCCCATTCTTGGAACTGTCTCTGATTCACACGTAAAAAATTCCATGGATCTCACTGAAAAATTGAATAATGTTCGCATTAATACCAACGATAGATTGATCAGTTTCGACGTTTGTTCATTGTTCACAAAAGTGCCGATTGATGATATGCTTGACTTTCTCGCCCGAGAATTACATCACTATGATCTGCCATTACCTGCACACACTGTTTTGGAACTTATTAAGCTTTGTATCAAGGATTGTAAATTCACTTTCAATGGCGAGCATTATCAACAAGTTTTTGGGATGGCCATGGGCAACCCTTTGTCGCCCCTTCTCTCCAATATTTATATGGAGTTTTTTGAAATTACTTACATTCCGAGAATCCTGGGGGTTGGCATCCCTTGGTTGCGGTACGTCGACGATATTTTGTGTATCTGGCCCATGAATCGTGACCTGGATGACTTCCTCCTTCAGTTAAATGACCAAGTCCCCTCCATTAAATTTACTTAGTGGAACAAGACAACTCAATCCCGTTTTTGGATATGCGTGTTCATAGGGATAGCCCGGGTTTTAAGTTTAGTATCTATCGGAAAAAAACAAACAATTTGTCCTTCGTACACTTTTACTCTGGACATGACACCCCTATTAAAAAGGCCATATTTTCCTCAATGTTTCTCCGCGCTCTTAGGATCGCCAGTCCGGAATACATCGATGCCGAATTGGAAAATATCAACGGTATTGGAAGTGAGTTGTGTTACCCATCTGCGTTCATGGAATCTTGTCTTAATAAGGCTAAACGAACCTTCTATCGTGTGAATAATAACACTCGCACCTTGTCAAAGAATATTTTAGTACTTCCATTTTTCCCGGGCTTCTTAGGCATTGCTGATGTACTTAAACTTTTGGATATCGGTGTAGTTTTTTCATATAACAATATTGTGAAAAACATCATAGTAAAAAGTAGCCCTACCAATAATTTAGGCATTATCTATAAAATTGGGTGTAAGCAATGTGATTCCTTTTACATAGGTCAGACGGGAAAGGATTTGCAAACGCGTGTAAAACAGCATCAATATTCCGTTAGAACGGGACAGTTGTCCAGTGCCCTTTTTATCCATTTGTCAGAGTTATCCCATTGTATTGATTGGAATAATCCTTCAGTTTTGTTTCACTCTAGCAACATTGTTAATAGAAATATTCTTGAGTCGGCTATAATTCAACTTACAAATAACCTTAACATGAGTAAAGGTCTGTTTCAACTCGATCCCGTTGCTCTGAATTCCTTCAGAATGGATTTAAACAAAAAGGGCAGGATGCTAAATCTGTGGTAAAAATTTGTTTTTGTCTGTTTCCTTATAAATCTGTTTGTTTCTCTTACAATTTTATTTTTCAATTTATTGCTGTATGCGTGTATGTGTATGTATGTATGTGTATGTGCGTATGTGCGTGGTCATTGCAGTTAAATATATATATATATATATATATATATATATATATATGTGTGTGTGTGTGTATGTATATGTGTATGTATATGTATATATATTTGGTTATGCGGGTATACATGTGTAGTTTATTATTTGTAATTTTTTCAATTTATATTTATTTTTATTTCTTTATTCTTTTGTGACCTACCGATTTTTCAGACAATAATTATAAAAACCTTGGTAATTTTTCCCTTATGCATATATATATATATATATATATATATATTCTTTATATTTGCGTTTATATTTCGTATATATATACCTTATATATGTTGTATATATTTTTATAGTTCTTTATATATCATCTAGGCATCATTTTTTTTCCAATTTATATTTACTTGTACTTTTTTATTCGTTTGTGACCATAGTATGCATGATTCAGACAATAACTAAAAAACCTTTGGTAATTTTTCCCTTATAAATTGGTGTGCCTCTCTTAAAATTTATTTTTCAATTTATTATTATTATTATTATTTTTTTTTTTTATTTCTTTATTTCTTTGTGACATATATATCAATTTGGCATCATCTATTAAATTGATTGTAAACTTTCCTTTTGAGCTTGAATTTGTAGACTCCACTTACAATTTTGGTTTTTTATCTGTTGGTTTATTTCCTTATGGTTATTTAGGCTGACATATATATCACTAAGGCATTATTTTTTAATTTTTTTTTTTTTCAATTTATATTTATATTTATTTCTTTATTCTTTTGTGACCTGTTTCATAAACAAGCCATTTGAATTTATATTGAATTTCGGCCAAAGTGCTAAAAGTGTCATTTTCCATACAAATGTGTTTGCTCCTCCCACAATTTTTTCTATACTTACTATATGTATATATATATATATATATATATGTGTGTATATATATATATATATGTTTATTTTGTAACCTATATATTGCCTTGAACGATCCTTTCACTCCAGTGTTCCTGAGGATGTCATTAGAAGAAAGCGCTTGAGCACCACTTTGTGTTTCTTTTCCCTTCGTGGTTTTATTCATCATATATATTATATAAATCATGCAGGCCCCTATATATATATATATATATATATATATATATATATATATATATATATATATATATATATATATATATCATGACATAAGTAATAAGTTAATAGCATAAATAACATGTGCAGGACCTACATCGGCGTTACTCTTCATTGGGTTGACGACGAAAGCCTCGCAAGGAAGCATGCGATGATAGCGTGTCGTCGCATAACCCGACGTCACACGTACGACGTGTAGCCAAACAACTGGAGATTATCTACGTGCAATTCTGCATCTAAAACAAAACGACGAAGCCCACTACGGACAATGGATCCAATTTCGTAAAAGCTTTTAGGTGAGCCGCTACTAAATTAATTATAATTTTTGCCATCTTAACTTCTCGAGTGATGTAGTTTTAATAGATTTAATGCAGATTTAATAATAGGTTTCAGTTTTATTCATTGTATATCTATCTAAACCTCTGGTGTTATTGTCAATCATTGACAATCAATCTTGCAGGTTTTTTGATGCTGGATCATCGGAGGAGGATGCAGCAATTTCAAGTGACGTGCGCGACGAAGAGATGCATAATGTTGATGAAGAGATGGCTGATGAGTTTGTCGACGAGTATACCAGCTTCTACAATTTGCCGGAGCTACTAAATGAGAAGACAGATTCATCTTCTGTATACTTCTTGCCGGATCATCATCGATGCGTTAAACCTGGTTGCATCAACAGATGCTGAGAAACCAGTGTCAGATGCACAATTTCGCAAGATTTCTCGATCAACATTTGCGAAAGCGCAAACAATGTGGAACAAACAGAGCAGGAATACAGTGACTGCAGACCTGATTCAGTCTGAGCTGCTGCAGCGTTTGGTTTCTCTATGTGCTACTCGATGGAACTCTACATATGACGCGCTGCTTCGTCTTAATGCTAACATGGCCAACAAGGAAGGGGCGATGAATCGTGTTTTTGACGGGTTGGGAATATCAAAGTTCAATACATCGGAGATAAATTCTTCAAAGAAAACTTCAACGTAATGAAGTCTGTTGCTCAAACCCTGGATATACTTCAAGGGGAAAACGAGGCACACAGGATTACTTCTGCCTATCATCACTGCTTGCCTGTCAAAATTGAAAACAATAACACACCAACCACTACATTCCTGTCTCCCTCTAGTGAATGCTCTCATTTCGAGCATTAAAATTCGATTTCATAACATTTTCAATGACGATGATTGTGTGCTTGCTGCTGCTTTTCATCCCAGCTTTAAGTTTGTTTGGATCCAGAACGAAGCACGCGTTGTTCTTGTCAAGCAAATGATGATTAATAAATTCAAAAATGTGACTAGAAGAACGAAGAGTGGTCATTCACCTGCAGTCAGCAGCACTTCAGATGATGACGATGACTACTTCAAATGCTTCCAAAAACAATAGTAGCTCAACAGCTATGAGTTTCATTTCGGAGCAGGTTTCCACTTTTTTGACAACAGGCCCAACACGAAAAGTGTCAATGTCATGCTTCCCGACTGATGAACTTAAGTCGGTGTTCATAGCTCTTAATACTCCAATCCCATCCAGTGCAGCCGTCGAACGAGTGTTTTCTGTTGGCAAAGATATCCTTCGACCCAAACGAGGAGTATCGGATGCAATTTTGAAAAACTAGTGTTTCTGAACTCGAACAATACACTCTTAAAAACTCTGCAAGATTAGGTTTTTGACAGGCCATTTTTTTTTATTTGAGTTCATGTTTTGATTTTTTGTCATATATAATTTGGTATTATTAAAGCTTTTCTACTCTTTAGTCTTTTCTTAAAAGTAACGGTAGCAGTAGCGCGTTACTTTTTCATAGCAGTAACTGAAGCGGTAACAACGTTACTTTTTTATCAATGTAACGGTAGCAGTGACGCAGCTACTAATAGACAGTAACGCGCACACCACTGCCTATTTATCTACCAACCAATATTTTTTTATTGTGTGGAAAGATGAACAGCTGGGTTTTGCTGCGTGCCGCCTGGTCTCGATCCTGGGGCCGATGGATTCGTAGTCAGCGACGCTAACCACTACACCATCGAGGCGCAAATATTAACAAAATTACTTCATATTCTTATAGAGAAGGATCAACATGTGTCAGTTGTTTTAGCACTATGAAATCAGAAGCTACTTCGTTGTCAGTGTCGTAAGACCGCTTCTCGTCGAACAGAGAAGTTAAGTGGCATTGGGCCTCGAGAGTCGTTGGATGGGGGATCGTTCTCCGCGTCCTGTAGCAACCTGTGGTTTGGATCCCACGTAAAGCTGTAGGTTCTCTCCGTCATATGACCTTAGGTGTTGGGAAAGAGGTTAAACAACCCCATTAAAATAGAAAAAAAGTATAAAATCAGAGCGGATATTATGGTTACTCGTTTTGGATCACCTGAAGATCAGCGCCCCCAGCCTTCTTTAGTTAGCTTTATAAGGCTAATTAACGAAAATATCACGACCTAACCAATCGTCAAAGGCGTACAGTTGACCTAACGATTGGTTAGGTTAGGTCATGATATTTTCATTAGTTAGCTTTATAAGGCTAACTAAAGAAGGCTGGAGGCCCTGCTCTTCAGGTGATCCCTCGTTTTTTCTAAAAAATAACAGTTGGTTGTGAGATCTATCCTCATAAAAAGATTTAATACTAATATAGAAGCTATTAAACATCACCTCAGTATTTAAACTATACTGTAGGTAATATGGAAAGTGTCATGAATATAACAAAAGCAGTTGCTGCATGAAATTTAAAATTTTCTTCGAACAGGTCGTTAAGAGTTAATGAGGAAGCTCATAAAGGCTCCGTAACGCTATATTCTTTCTCTCTCTCTCTCTCTCCTAAGTGTAGAGGAGGCGCTGGTCTGGTCTGGTTACAGAACACTGGGTGTTGTCATTGTGAGAATGCTCGGGAGTAAAAACATCCGAATAAGTATCCAAAAGAGGATTATAAGTGGAGTTGGTTGGGGGTGGAGTTGGGGATGGTGATGTTCCCATTTGATCGTAAATGTACTAGGAGATGCTGACTAGGTCTGGTATCAGAGGAGTGGGAGTTCTCGAGTGATAGACTTCTTTTCCTTTTTTATTTTTATTTACGTGCTTCTAATAGATGAGAATTCTCGGCAGTCAAAATCTCCTAATAGCTCTATTAACTTTTTATAGGAAGCCACTCTTCTCTCTCCTTTCTTTTGCTCCTTCCTTTCTTTTGTTCCTTCCTTCCTTTTGTTCCTTCCATTCTTTTGCTCCTTCCTTTCTTTTGTTCCTTCCTTTCTTTTTTTTATTAGTAAAAGGATGCTGCTTGAGGGAGAGATAGTTAAGGTATAGTAGCAGTATTATTCCCTTTGCAATAAATGTAGCAGGAAGCGCTGGTCAGGTCTGGTTTCAGAGCAATGGGAGTTCTCAGGTGATGGGAAGCTTGATGAGATCTCTTGGGAGTCAAAATCTCAGAACAGTCATACTCATCTTCAGGGAAGCTACTTAGAGTGGAACTTTAGTTTTAAATATTGTACATCAAATTTTCCGCGGGAAAAAAATTATGCATATTAAGCATTATTATTCCCCATTATACAGGGTGTTTATAAATTCGCTATTTATTTCAGTGAAAACGTAGCAAAAAGGGTAAAATTCAATAACAATATAATAGAAGGCATACATTTAATGAATACATAAGCATATGATTCTACATGAACACCATCAGTGTCTCTACAGAGTTCGAATCTGTCAGCAGCATTGCGGAATACATTTTGGAGCTCGTATCGTAACAGCAGTTACAAAAATAACCCCTGTCATGCTCCAAAATGTGTTCCGCAATGCTGCTGACAGATTCGAACTCTGTAGAGATACTGATGGTGCTCATGTAAAATCATATGCTTAAATATTCATTAAATGTATGCCTTCTATTATATTGTTATTGAATCTTACCCTTTTTGCTACGTTTTCACTGAAATAGATTGGGACTTTATAAACACCCTGTACATGGAGAATCCTTAAATTGTAGGTCTGACCAGCTGGAGGTGCCCTCTGGACCAGTGCTCCTTTATCTTAGTAATTCCTATGTGAAGGACGCAATACAAATTATTATTATATGATAAATCTTCGGTCCGGTGGCTTTGGCAGGCTACGGAGAAATGATGACTTCTTGTACATAATAATTAAATAAAAAACTTCTTTAAAAGTGTATGGTGTAGATTAGATTAAATAATTTAGTATTCATGCTATCCCTTATCTTCCGTTGTCTTTTAATGCGTAATTGAGTACACGAGATAAGTGTAGGCACGGTGTGTATGAACTCTGAAGCTATTCTTTTCATTATACTTTTTCCTACTTTCTTATGAATCTTTCTTACCACTATTTTCTGTCAGCACTGGCTAGCGGAGGAGGGAGAGAGCCTTGTCTGTTTTATACTTTACTATTACTACTATTCCTGTGTGAAAACTTTACACGTTTATAAGTGTAAACATGATAGAGTATAAGTTTTTAGTATTTTTTTCATTGTTAATTTTACCTTTTCTACTTTCTTCTTGTGCTAGCCTAGAGTGGATTTTAGAATCTTTGTTAGCCTGTAACTCTCTCTCTCTCTCTCTCTCTCTCTCTCTCTCTCTCTCTCTCTCTCTCTCTCTCTCATTTATATTTTGCCGGTTTTTTTTTCCGATTTTATCATCAAAAAACACTTCATTCATTTTAACAACTCAAATTGGTAGCGATTAACAATAATTAAATACTTAAAATAACACTTAAAAACTTAAGTTTATCTTCATTAAAATAATAATTTAAATTACCGTTGAAAGTAATTTACTATTAGATAATTTTCATACTGAAAAAACGACAATGCTGGAAGAGAACGTCGGGAACTGATTTATTGTCTCTCTTGTTCGTTAATCAACGAAAAAGAACGAATAACCTGAAATAATATAAAATTATGGAACACAAATTGATTTAAAAACGAAAGTTGCGAAAAATATTGTTGAAATGAACATTTTTTTTCGTTTCTTTTCGAAATGAGACATTTATACGATTATACCCGTGTTCGCGGGACGACCAAACTCAGTGAATCTAAAACAAATTCCATAGCTCCAAATGATCAGTGGTGGGCACCGTTAACCAAAAAGTTAACTTCGTTAACCGCTAATCCGTTAACCAAAAAGTTAACTTCGTTAACCGTTAATCCGTTAATTCGTTAAACATGTAACGGAAGTTACCGATAAACCGTTAACGTTAACTTTTATTATAAAAAAAAATGAAAAACACAATATATATATAATTTAATTTTCCCTCTTCTCGTTCTCCATTTTGTCCATGAGATGCATGTTGCCCTTCATGAAAATTAGCATATCAAAGTTTTCATCAGACAGGGATGATCTCTTGGCCCTCAGGATGTCCTTGCCCATAGAGAACAAACGCTCCACTGCAGCACTGGAGGGGATGGCTGTGTTGAACTTGATGAACAAGTCCACCAACACTTGCTCACCCAAGAAGGCAGCATCTGTCAGCAAGTCCTTGGAGTTGGTCTCCAGACAGGTCTTGACTCTGCTGCTCTCTTTTGTCTGGATGACAGCACTGAAGAAGTCATCCTCCTCCTCCTCCTCGTTGTTGCTGCCTCCACTGTTGCTGCCCACTTCGTTGGACTGCTGCTTCATGGCCTCCTCGACTTTACCCTCCATGCTTTTCCTCACCCTGGCGACCTTGGTGTTGTCATACTTGTCCAACCAGATGAGGCGAAACCTGGGATGGAAGGCAGCAGCAGATTTTAAAGATGTGGTACCTAGAAGTACCGCCAGGACATAAAGGGTTAAGGTGAAAACGCTCCCATTGTAAGACATCAATTGACTTAATTTATGTCATCAAAGTGACATGAGAATTGAAATCTTACCTGATCAGTTTTATGGTTCTTGAAATGTATCAAGGAGACTACTAATAAGGTACTCACAGACCTATTATAAATATACATGACTTACTTGACAACGATTATTTTTAAATATTCACTAGCACAAACATGTTGCGCAAGAGACAGACTGCAAATGAAACAAATGTAGTTATTTGTTGTAATTGTTACATATATATTATTGAAAGTGCCTTAAAATGCTCGTGATATTTCTTGAAAGAAGTTGAAACATTCAACTCAAATGGCAAATCTTTCCGCCTAATTTTACAGTCGACCATGTTTTGCTCAAACCAATGCCATAAATAACTACCATATTTGGTAAGACACAAATTGTGGCGACGGAAACAAATATATCGCCTGATTTTGCACTGCGGAAATGGAAATTCGTTCATCACTATTAACAGTGGCGGATTAATTGCGCACCTGCTCAGCACTGAAAATAATAGAAACTTTTAAACGTTTATTTATGAATTTTTTGGGTTAACGGACTTGAGTTAACGGAAGTTAAATGTAACGGAAGTTAATTAGTCCGATAATGATTTTCAAAGTTAACTTAAAAGTTAAATCGTTAACGAAAAAGTTAACTTCGTTAATTAACGATTAACGGATTAACGGTTTGTGCCCAGCTTTGCAAATGATACAGGGTGAACAAAAAAGTGCGACCTGATCGGAATAGTTGTTAAGTAAGTAATTCTTCAAAGTGCGGGATTTCAATCATTCTATATCAGTTCTCTTACGTAAACTATTACGTAAACATTCTGATACCGACGTCGGTACTCTCCTTTCAAAAGTTCATTTTATTTCGTGGGCTCACCCGAGAGCCTGTGGTTTGTTTAAATGTTACAGTTACACACTATTAAGGAACTATATATAATACTGGGCATTCGAAAGGAATGCGCCACCGTCACTATATACTAGAATGTTCCACAGTGCTCCTACAGCAGAATACGTAATAGAGCACATGTGTAAATGGCTCCAGGGCTTCCACTTTACCCATCTGCATAATTAATAAATATCCCACATTCTGACCGCAGTTTTAGTTCGCCTTATATATAACCTTGGTTAACCTTGGGTTTGCTTTCGCCAGAATTGCTCATTCTGACGAAGGTCAAGCGTGTCACTCCACCTTAAACCGGCAGTTTAACGTGGAATCCGAACCACACTTCACCAGCAGCCCAGCGTCTTAACCACTAGCTACTCAGGGTACCCGTTTATCTAACAACCAATTTCTTTTGTGTGGAAGGATGAACACTTGGTTTTGGTGCGCGGCACAGTTGTATGCCCGCATTTAGGTAGAAGAATTTGGGGCGCTTTGAAATTTGCCCCTGGAGGCCTTCGCCTCCGTTATGAGGGGGGCCCCCTTCCTTAAGTTCCTCACCCCATTTATGAGGCCTCACCGTCTTTCATGAGGGACATTTGTGGATTTTCCCCTTGAGGAGCCCCTTGCGGGACCCTTCGTCCTTGAAAAACAACAAGAAGCAGAATGGATCAATTTGAGAATTTCCTCCTCGCGTTTCTTCAGAAGACTTCATAGTCTTTCATGAGAGAGGTTTAAACAAACAGACATTCCCTGACGAGATGTTGAGTTGAGTAGGAAAAAATTTCATGGCTCATTTTACTCAGCGTTCCGGCGCGTTCCGCCGTGTCCGGTTTCGCGAGTCCCATTAATTTATCTTTCTGTTCGTGCAAAAGATGCATTTCTGGAGCATCAGGTTTCTCCTGATATAAGTGCAAATTAATTGCATAAAAGGAAAAAAAACCTATAATGAGTAATTTCATTTATTTTGTCCAAAAATAATGTAATTAAGAATATATTAGGACTGTACTTAGTACTTAATATGACCACCACGACTGTTTAACACCATTTTAACACGTTTAGGCATGGAGTTTATTAAGTTTGCACATGTCGTCTGAAGTTGTTCATCCTTGTACCAGACGCTAATTATTGCTTCTGTAATTTTGATAATCGTTGTGCAATCCATCTTCCTCAGCCTTGCCTTCACTATTGCCCATAAATTTTCAATAGGTTTTAAATCCGGGGAGTTTCCCGGCCAATCAAGTACAGTAAGGTTCTCCTTCTGGAACATTTCTTTACATTACTCGATGTGTGACACGGAGCAAGATCCTGCTGGAAAACACCATCAGTCTCTGGGAATCTCTTGGTCACCTCTGGAAGTACCTTTCTCTTCAAAATGTCCATGTACTGACCAGTTTTCATCATTTCCTCAACAGGATGAAGGGATCCCACACCAAAAAAAAGCTAAAACAGCCCCAGAACATCTTTTGTGGATGTTTAACGGATTGGTCAATATGAACTTCTCAGTTACTGGTTCACCTGGGGACATCCTCACATGTTGACTCCGCTGGCTGGCCCTGCACTAAGAAATGGTTTTCGTCTGAAAACAGAACTTTGCGCCATTGTTCCTGTGACCAATCTTTATACTTTTTAGCCCATGCTAAGCTTTTTTCTTCATTGTAGCGGTGAGAAGCTGCTTCATCAGCTCTGTATTAACGCTTAGTGACAAATGTGATCTCTGATTGGCTTATTATGCCCATGTGCTGCAGCAAACAATGATATAATGTTTTGTCTATACTCTATAGTATGTACATAGGCCCACATTTAAGCATACTTTCTAATGTAAATGCTACTTCACAAAAAATTCCAAATTATGGATAATTATGGTGTGTATATATAATTATAGTAATTATGGTGTGTGTATATATATATATATATATATATATATATATATATATATATATATATATTATAATATATACAGGGTGTTTCAGGAGGAAAGGTCAATACTTCGGGAGGTGATAGTATCGGTCATTGTGAGAAAAAAGTTCATATGAACATGTCTAATTCTGAATGGTTACGGAGACAGAGCTGTTTGAATCTACAAATACAAAAGCATTGTTAATGGTAATCAAGAAAGAGAAACCAATTACTGTTTCTAACATTTAATGTTTAAACATTGGCATTTTGAATGGTATCAGATACAGAAATGACAAATTTGTTACAGTTTAAAATACGTTTTCGAAAATCCAACCGTCAACCTCAATGAACTTTGCAACTCGTGTGCGAAGATCGCGTGTTGTTCGTCTGAATTGATCTTGACGGTCCTTTATGCGGGCAGCAGCATCCAAAATGCGCGCGAGCAATTCGTCTCGTATATCCACCTTTCTTTTGTAAACTTGACTCTTCATCCACCCCCACAAACAATAATCTAAAGGAGAGAGGTCTGGAGACCTTAGTGGTCATTGAATGGGACCACCGCGGGGGGAGGAAGAGCTGCGCGCGCATCAGATTCAAACAGCTCTATCTCTGGAACCATTCAGAATTAGACACATGCTCATATGAACTTTTTTCTCACAATGACCGATACTATCACCTCCCGAAGTATTGACCTTTCCTCCTGAAACACCCTGTATATACTAGTAAATGAAAACGTACATATTATGTATGTAAGAACTGTAGTGTCTGACAAATAGCAAAGATTTCTTTAACGCCAACCGTAGCCTTATGGCCACATGAGCTTGTCAAACAAACCTTGTAATCTGAATGATTATTTTGACCTAAATATGAAAATTTAAAAAAAAAAATTTCATAATAGATAAACTTTTCGAAGTGTAAGATCCCAAAAATACAACAGAAAGCTTAAAAATAACTTTTTGCCAACTGTCTGCAGATTCATCGTTTCGGTTTAATATATTAATACCGATACCACACAAAATAAAATTAGAATAAATACAGTCAACTCATAAACAAATTTTGTTTTGTTCTAATATTTGACAAAATAGATTCAGAAAATATTAACTAACTTCATTTAAATTTCATATATCTAATCTAAGGGGAAGCTAATATAGTTCAATCCATTCGTATAATAGCGTGGTAACAATCATCATGAACACCAAATATTATCATTATTATCATAGATAATTTTATATCCATGTCATAATGCTCAGCCAGACAAATTATATATATTTCAGACATTTTAAAAAAGGCCATGGTGATAACGCGCATACTTGTAATTTACATTTCATAAATCCAAATATCTATACGTCTTCCTTCCATGCCATAATGCTCAGCCAGAAAAATTGTTGTTCTAAGCTCTACAGTACATCTGTAAGATAATTTAAAGAAATTTAATTTATTCAAAATAAATATGTAATTCCTCGCCCTTCACATTTAAATACATCTGCGAACTCAACCTACATGCTTGACACGCATCTGTTGCAGTATTTGTTTTCAGACTAATAATGGCATTTCTGTCACATTAGCTGATTTCAGACTAGTAAATAAGTTTATTTTCTCTAATAATGATAATAATAATAAAAAATTATTATTATTATTATTATTATTATTATTATTATTAGTTATTTATCTTAAATTATCTTCTTAACCTTCATTATACAGTAATACGAGTAACCATTGTTGTATTTTTGACATAAAAGTGCGAGGCGATTCTACAAATTTGTTTGGGCGAAGGAATATATATATATATATACAGTGCCCGCGAAAAGTATCCGATCACCCTTGAAATTTGTATTTTTTACATAAAAAACAATGTTTAAATGTATACTAACCTTATATTAGTATTTTGTCATCTGTCCTTTGGTTTGGATGACTTGTTCTAGACGTTTTGGCATGGATTTAATCAAGTTTTGACAAACTTCCACTGATATTTCCTTGCACCATACCTTTTTGATGGCCTCTTGTAATTTTTCGACTGAGCCAGTGTCGTGGCATTCAACCTTATTTTTTATTATTAGCCACAGATTTTCTATCGGATTGAGATCTGGACTATTACCAGGCCAATCCAAAATATCAAATTTATTGTCAGTAATCCATTTTGTCACTATTTTGGCCCTGTGACATGGTGCACCATCATGCATGTATGTTTTTGTCCTTTGGATTGCCATTGCCATTGGAAGTTTATCCTGTAGCATTGCTAAATACCGTGCACCATTCATAGTTGTGTTCTTCGGAAGAAAATATAAGTTTCCACGCCCATAGTAACCGAAACAACCCCAAACCATCACACTTGGAGGGTGTTTCATTGTCTTTAGGGTGTATTTAGGGTCCATCCTATTTGAGCCAATAGGCCGGCGAACCTTTTTTGGACAACTTCTGAATGTCAAAAATGTCGACTCATCGCTAAATAAAACCTTCTTCAGTCATCAACAGTCCAATGAATGTATTTTTTACAAAATGCGACACGTTTTTTACGCATTTTTTCATTAATGAACGGTTTCTTAGCAGCATGGCGAGATGGTAATCCGAGTTCTTTTTGGAGCCGCTCCTGGATAGTTCGTTCAGAAACACCAGATAACAAATTATTCATATTAAATTTTTTTCTTTCGCAGTTATTGTTGGGTTTTTCAATACTAAACGTTTCATAAGTTTGTCTGTTCGCGAATTTGTTTTCTCGGTCTGCCAGATCGTTTTTTAGGACTGGCGTGGTTAGGCCACCATTGTTCTTAGCCCGTGAAACCCATAAATTAACGGTACTTTGGGATATGTTTAATTCCTTAGCTATCGGTCTCTGTGATTTCCCACATGCATGCAAAGCAACAATAGCCCTCGACAATCACTCTTAAGTTGTTTTTTAGCACACATTATATATAAATTTTATTTACACCACTTTCTGTAAAAAAAAAAAAAAATCAAGAAATTTACACAAACAGTGAAATCTGACAAATTTGAGACACAGCCACCCGCAACGAAGGCTACCAGAACACTAATTTGAGAATGCGTTGGATAGCTCTCATATCAGCGAGCAACCTCAAAGTTACCAGATGTTGCTAGAACAAATAGAAAGTGAATTACGTGTCTCTGAATATCAAGGGAAAATATTGTATTTTCTTGAGTGATCGGATACTTTTCGCGGGCACTGTATATATATATATATATATGATACACACAGACCGTGCATGGAACAAGGAACTCTTCTAGGAAAATTATATCCACCACAGTCCGAAAATTATTCGGACTATAGTGGATTTAATTTTCTTAGAAGAGTTCCTTGTTCCATGCACGGGCTGTGTGTATCATAAAAAAACCTCAGGGAATCATTCTGAGTTCATTCCCATATATATGTAATAACCTGCTCCCTCCGAGTTCGAGCAACGTCAGGATGTTACTAGAGAGAGGGTTATTGCTTTAGCACTCCTGAATGCAGAAATAGTTTACTCTTCGTATTCCCACAATCGAAGAGTACTGTGTGGGCCCGTGTTTTTCTTTTATCCCAGTTATCAAAGCCCAAAGAGTAGAAAATAAACACAACGGCTGACGTGATTTTTAATTTGAATATAGGCGAGATAAATATAATGGATTGGCATGAATTAAATGTTTCTTTTATATAGAACAGGGGGTAATAATAATAATAAAATAATAAAGGTTTCATAATTAAAAAATGTTACTTTATCTTCATTGTAAGATATGAAATAAGTCGAGACCCCTTCTAAGATGCCCTCTCGTCCGTTCTGAGTCAACAGACTTATATGAATCAATTCCAAGCTACCGATCTTCTCTCTAAACGGTCAGACTTCAAATTGATACCCAATCTTCCAATTCTCAAAAGCAATTCCCGTTAACGGACCGAAACCCATTTCAGCCCGGAGACCCTCCTCCACGGATCTGCCGTAAGGGCGCTGATCCTCTTCTTATATAGTCAAAGAACCTGGCTACGCCATCACGCAAGCGGCTGACGTCACCTGAGAGGATTGTGTTTCCCAAGTGAAATAAAAGAAACCGTCTGCGTCACAGCGCGTGGCTTCCATTGGAAGGAAACGAGTCATACATACCTTGGGAAATATTGAATGAATGAAATCACTATAACTGTCATCAGGGCGTGACTTCGATTATAAATTATAACATGTATAACATATATATATATATATATATATATATATATATATATATATGGCCGGCCGAGATTGCCGATGAAGTAGAGAGTTAGTTTCTTATACACTCCACCTCACATAGCCAGGCATCCCTGGCTCATCTGGGTTTGTTCTTAGCCAGGCGCCTAATCTTCTTTTGAAGATGTCTGTCGCAACACTACTCGTGTTCCTTACCTCCTTGGGCATCTGGTTAAACAGTCTTGGTCCTCTCACAACAAGACTATTTTCCTTCAGGATTGGGGATGTTCCCTGACTAGCCTTTAATTTGGGATACGAAACAGTCTTCCTTTTCTACTTTCCGCTGTTGTTTGGTGGGTTACAGGGTTCAGAGTAATAGTAGGGGCTAGTTTCTCCATTATTTTCCAAGTGTAAATGATGATGTATTTCTTCTTCTTTCCGGTGAATATAGGTTAAATTCCTTTCCCAGTACTTCAGTTCTTTCCACCCATTGATCTTGGCTGTGAAGCTTCTCTGAACCCCTTCTAGCTATCTAATGTCTTCTTTTTTATATGGACATGCTAGGATCGAACAGTATCCCATTTTGGATATAATAGGCGTTTTCAGTAGAGTAGTCGTTATATTCCTATCTCTTCATTTAAAGGCTCTCAGTATCTACACAGTTATTCTTTTTGCTCTGTTTACTGCTATCTTATTTTGTGTTTCAAATTTAGTGTGTGTGTGTGTGTGTGTGTGTGTATATATATATATGTTCACCACCAGCTTTGGCTTTCCTCCCATTTCATTGACATCCCTGGTGAACTAGCTTACAACTTTTCTATCCTAAATGACCTAGAGCAGATTGTACAGTAACGTACTCGTATCCCCTGTTGCATTGGAGATAGGCCCAACGTTCTGGATTTATTTCTTACCTCTCATCCTTTTTCCTCTGTGAAACGTTTCTCTCCGTTGGGCACCTCCGATCACAATCTTTTTTCTTCGTCAGCCAGACTCCTTATTCATTCGTCAGCCAGACTCCTTACTGAGCGGGCGCATTCCCTGAAAACTCTGATATTGTTTCTATTTTTGGATATTGCTGATAAATTTATTGTTGGAAAGTTCTGAATTTTATATACTTGCGTTTGTATTCACATTGTTATACTTAAATAACTGAATATTAGTGGTTTTTGAGTGATTTAAAAGTTTTCATAGCGTGCCGGCTTAATTTAATTTAAACTTGTGACGGTTATAAACGTTAACTACCTTAACTTGCGCGATGCCGTCGCAGAAAGCGTCGTGTGCTAGGTGTGGGGTTAATCGGTGGTATACTGATTTTAAAGATTACAACGACGGTCCTATGGCCATTACCGAGACATCGGTTTTTCTTTTATGAGTTAAATGAAGAGAGTTGATTTAAAACGTAATGTACGCGAGGTGACAGCAAGACTTGCAACGCTTGATGAGGGCAGAGGTAGGGTTACAGTTGACGAAGGCCGAACCTATACTAACGTTGAAGACGTTAGTAAGTTGAAGGGTGTGGTTAGGAACCTAGTTTCTAGTATAGGTAGCTTATCGGGAAGGTTAGATAGAGGTGAGGAAGGGGTTAAGGTTGGCCTGAGATTAGAAACAGAGGGATTTAGAGTAGTTAAGGGTGGAGCTAGGCCACGTACGTCAGGTAGTAGGAACCACCCCTATCGAGGTTTCGAACCCTTTCGCTCAGTTGGATGGGGATGTGAACGAGGGGGAAACGATTTTAATTGGGGACTCTTTAGTGCGTCCTATGGATAAGGAGTTCGTTGAACGGAATCCTACCAAGAGGAGGAGAGTCTGTCTACCAGGGGCCAGGGTTAACTGAATTAGAGACAAAGTAGATAGGTTTGATGATGTCTCCCATCACTCGATGTTGGTGACGATGGTAGAGGGCAACGACTCGTATAGGCCTGATACGAGAGTACCTGACCTTTTGGAGAGATACAGGGAGTTAATTAGGTCCCTGAAGGCAAGGTCAGATAGGTCTTTAGTTCTAGGTATTAACCCTAGGCACGGTTTAGGTCTTAGCATTACGTCAAAAACAATATTTTTGAACAATAAACTGGAAGATTTGTGCTCAGGAAAATGTACCTTTCGTAAAGCTGTGGTCTGAATTTAGTGATCCTAGCCTTTTTAGAAAAGATGGGGGTGCATTTCAATGAAATAGGGAATGCTAGGCTAGGTACGTTAATCGATGAGAACGTTCGAAAGCTGTATAGGTCGAAGCCTTCTTTAAACGTTGTGGGTCCGAGAATCGCTAGCCCGACGTGAAAAATAGTTTAAAACTCTGATCCGTGGTAAAAAAAATAATTTAAACGTCTTTTATTGTAACGCGCGTAGTATTAGAAATAAATTGAACGAATTTAAGGCGATAATTTATTCCGGGAACTACGATATAGTTGCTATAGCCGAAATGTGGTTAAATACAGTGAATTGGGACTTCTTGGGGGAACTTGATATAGGGGGTTTTAAATTTACGAATGATAGGTTACATACGATTGTTGGTGGCGTTTTGTTGTACATTCGTAATTCCCTTATGGCTTAGGACTATCGAGGTTAAGATAGATTTTCCGGCAGCAATTAACGCGATATGTGTTGAAGTTAGGGCTCGTAGTATTAGCTTTAATTTCGTTGTTGTTTATAAACATCCCGAACAACCCTCCATACCGATACTAGATTTTACACACTTCTTGGTAACTTTATTAAAAATCGGGATAGTATAGTTGTCGGAGACTTTAACTGCCCTAACGTTAATTACGAAACTTTTACTGGTAATGATGACGGTTTGAGACTGATTGAGTTAATGGAAGATAATTTTTTATGACAGATGGTTACCGAACCAACGCGGTGACAATATTTTAGACGTGATGATGACGAACGACGAAAATATAGTCAAAGGTTTAGAAGTAGGTGAGAGTTTGGGATGTAGTGATCACCAAATTATTAGGTTTAAGCTATTGATAGAAAACACTAAGGATAGTAACACAATAGAAGTCCCCGATTTTCGTAGGGCTAATTTTGATAGTTTTCGGATAGGATGAGAGTAGTGGACTGGGATAATTTATTTATGAGTAATAACGCCAACTTTCATTGGGAGGCGTTTAAAGAAAGTTTTTTGAATATCGAAAGGGAGTTTATTCCGCGAGGGCCCAAGCGAGCTAGAAGTCATGGCGGGCCCAAGTGGTGGACTAGGGAAATAGGTGAGTTCATAAACGAGCGGAACACAGCGTGTAGACTTAATAAGCGCAATGGCACGGTAGCTAACTTTAATAGGTATATCGAGCTTAGACGTCAGGTTAAAAGATCTGTAAAGAATGCTAAGCGTAATTTTAAGATACTTGCAGCTGCGGATAGTAAACATAATCCGAAAAAGTTTTTTGACTACGTCAATAATCGTAAGTCGATAAAAGATAACATAGGCCCTCTAGTGGACGCTAACGGCGCTTTGGTTTCCGACGCTCAGACGATGGCGGGTATTTTTAACAACTTTTTAACAACTTTTTTGCAACAGGTTTTACCGAAGAAGACGTAAATAATGTCCCCGACGTGGAGGATATCGTTCCATTTAGTAGCGAGACTATTTTGAATGAAATAACTGTTTACGAGGGTGAGATTGCTCATTATATCGATAAGCTAAAAGTTAGCAAGGTTCCAGGCCCTGACGCGCTTCATCCTAGACATTTGAATGAGTTGAAAGACGTTATCGTAGGCCCATTAACAAAAATTTTTAATAAGTCATTGGAAGCGGGAATTATTCCTGAAGACTTCAAATTAGCTAACGTTACGCCCATTTTTAAAAAAGGCGACCGTACAGTAGCTAGCAATTATAGGCCTATTAGCTTAACGTCAATTGTCGGTAAACTTTTGGACTCCGTAGTTCGGGATCATATCGTCGATCACTTAGAAAGTCGTGATTTAATTAATAGTAGTCAGCATTGGGTTTCGACGCCATAAATCTTGTTTAACTAATTTGTTAGCGTTTTATAATGAAAGAGTGCGCGAATACGATCGGCATAGAGCGGCTGACGTTATTTATTTATATTTTTAAAAGCGTTCGACACAGTTCCGCATAGAAGATTAATTGCGAAGGTTAAAGCGTACGGTATACGCGGTCAGGTAGCTAACTGGTTAGAGGAATGGCTTCGTGCCAGGAAACAGAGGGTCGTTGTTAATGGTAGGGAATCGGGGTCGTTGGATGTAGGTAGCGGTGTCCCTCAGGGTTCAGTGTTAGGCCCATTGCTATTCGTAATCTGCATTAACGAGAAAGATGTAGGCTTGACCAGTAACGTGTCAAAATTCGCGGACGATACTAAAATAGGCAGTAAAGTTCTTAATGTGACGACAGAAATAGGCTCCAAGACGATGTAAATAGGATTATGGAGTGGACAGATAAGTGGCAAGTGCAATTTAACGTCGACAGATGTAAAGTTTTGCATATAGGTTCTCGTAACAATAATTACACGTACATGATGGACGATAGACAGTTAGCGAGCGTTGACGAGGAAGTAGATTTAGGCGTACGCGTATCTAAGGATTTAAAAGTTAGGAATCAGTGGCTGGAGTCTTGCGCAAAAGCTAATAGGCTGTTAGGTTTCATAGCGCATAATTTCGAATTTAAATCGAAAAATATTATATTTCTCCGTTACAAGTCCCTAGTCAGGCCTCACTTAGAATATGCCGTTCAGTTTTGGTGCCTGTATTTGCGTGAGGATATTGATAGGTTGGAAAAGGTTCAGCGACGCGCCACGAAACTAATTCCGTCCCTACGCAACATGTCTTACGAAGATAGGATTAAAGAGTTAGACTTGCATTCACTCGAAACTAGAAGATTAAGGGGGGAACTTATTGAAGTTTTCAAAATCGTTAATAAAATCGATAACGTAAATTTTGACATTGTTCATTTTCGATAATAGCAGCACTCGTAATAATGGATTTAAATTACGTGGTAAGCGTTTCATTACTAACATCGCTAAAATCTTTACGTTTAAAGTAATTATAAATGGAATAATCTTTCCGCGTCCGTCGTGAACTGTACCAGCGTTAATATGTTTAAGAACCGTTTAGTAGTCATTTTAAAAATACTAACGTTGTTTAAAATAATAAAACAATTAGCAACAGTAGCTCTGGGGTTGATAGTCGGGTTTGAGTCTTGTGACATGCCAGCGTTAAATTTATATTTAAAAAAAAAAATTAAACTAACTCGAACTTAGATGTAGCTCGTAGCGAACTAACCCACTTTTAGTTATACTCTTCATACTTTTTTTTCCCTCATCCTCTCTTCACTTACATGTCTGTAGTTTGCATGGTATGACAGTGTTTCTTTGAGTTAAGACTGTGTTTGCATGGTTTGTAAGCGTTCTTATTTTACTTCTTTTCATCTTTCACCCCTTTACTATTCCCTTCGACTATACTGCCGAATTGTCAGCAGTGGCCGACGGATGATGATGGTGAGTCTTTCTCTCTCTTTTTCTGAATGAATGTTAACCCACGAATGATAGGTTTTGCTACTTAACCCCTAATTCTCTTCTTTTAACTCTCTATTCTCTTTTTTTTTAACCCCCGACTCTCTTCTTTCTCTCGGGGTAACCTTAGAGTGGATCTTAGGGTCTTTGCCAGCCTTAGCTTCTGTAGATCTGTTTTTCTGTTCTAGCGCCCCAATACGGCTTTTGGATCCCCCCAAGAGGAGGCGCCTTTGGCACATCAGTGCCACTGATTGGGATGCTCTTAGGCAGTACTTCTGTGATTTCCCATGAAATGATTACTGCATCCGTGGCCGGGGCCCTTCTAGGTGTGCTGAGCGCATCAGAGAGGTGATTTTCTCGGGCATGGAGGCATACATTCCATATTCTATCCCTACTACTAATGTAAAAAAACCTTGGTTTAACTTTACTTGTTCTAATGCTATCCGCAACAGAGAGGGTGTCTTCAGAAGGTGCCGTCACCATCCAATTCCTGACTCTTACTCAGCTTATATTACTGCCCGGAGTCGTGCAAAATCTGTTCTTCGACTCGCCAAAAATTCCTTCAACCGACAAAAACGTGAAAATCTATCCAATTCTAATTCTTCTCGCTCTTTCGGTCATCTAGCTAAGAACATCTTCACAACTTTACTGCCTCTTCTTTCCCTCCTCTTTTCCATTCCAACGGCCAGTTGCCATCTCTTCTGTCAAAGCTGGACTCTTCGCTCACACTTTCGGTTACAATTCAACCTTAGACGATTCCGGTGGTGCTCCTCCATCTCACCCCCTCTGACTTTATTATGGCTGAAATTAGAATATCTTCTAAAGATGTTTTTCTGCCCTATCTGGGCTCAACTCTAGAAAGGCGTATTGTCCTGAGAGTGTTCCTCCTGTTGTTCTTAACAACTGTACTTCTATGGTGACGCCCTGCCTCGGCAAACTCTTTCGTCTTTGCCTCTCATCTGGTACTTTTCCTTCCTGTTGGAAGTTCGCTTTCATTCAGCATGCCCAAAAGAAGGGTGACCGCTCTCAACCCTCCGACTATCGTCCAATTGCGTTGATTCCCTGCCTTTCCAAAGTTTTTAAATCTATCCTTAATAGGAAGATTCTTAAACATCTTTCTTCTCACATTCTTCTTTCTGATCGTCAGTATGGGTTCCGAAAGGGATACTCTCCTGGAAATCTTCTTGCATTCTCTGACTCTTGGTCATCCTCCTTTTGGTGTTTCGGTGAAACTTTTGCTATTGCACTAGGCATATCAAAAGCTTTTGATATAGTCAGGCACAGATCTTTAATTTCCAAACTGCCCTCCTTCGGTTCCTATCTTTCTATCTGTTCCTTCATCTCTAATTTCCTTCTGGCCGATCTATAGCTGCCGTTGTAGCTGACCACTGTTCTTCTCCTCAGGGTTCTGTCCTGTCACCCACTCTTTTCCTTTTATTTATTAATCTTTTAATTCGCTCTTCTTGTCCTATTCACTCCTATGCCGATGTTTCTACTCTTCACTTCACCACCCGTATCCCAAACCGTCCCTTTCAACACTCTCTCCATGATTCGCGTAGCACGGCTATGGAGCACCTGACCTGATCTTTCTGCTATCTCTGGTTGTGGGCAGAGAAAACTTTGTGGCCCTCATTGCCTCAAAGACTCAGTGCCTCCATCTGTCTACTTGTCACAGCTTCCACACGTCTATCTCCTTACCTTCAACAACACACAACTCAATCCTTCTTCTCCTCTTAACATTCTTGGCGTTTTCTTTTCTCTTGATCTTTCCTTGATCTTACCTCATTCATAGTTAATAGTGATAAAAACAGAGGAGGGCCGGCCTCCCAAGCCTCCTCTGAAAAACCGCCGCTGACGACTTGTGAAGAATGAGTTACTCTATGCGAAAATCTCATTAATAAAGTTTTACTATTTCTATTTTCTTTGCTTTGCTAAGTTCTTTCTTTCTTTGGTATACATATATATATATATTATTATATATATATATATATATATATATATATATATATAAATGAGGCGAGGTGCTGCAGAGGGTTCGTTCGCAGGTCGGCCCTCAACCGTCGTTCGAACTCGCATAAAGTAAGTAACTATATATATATATATACACCTCGCAACCTCGTAGCAGCTCTGTTCGTTGGTCTGTCTTCCCACACAGACAATGCTGGTGGGGGGCTTTCATCTAGGCCTGGTGAATGAGCGATTTGTTTTCTTGCACTCTCTGCTACTCATAGCCAAGTACACCGGCTCATCTGGTTCCGTACTTGGCAGTGCATCTAGTCTTCTTTTGAAGACTTTAACTTTTCCCGCTGTGACGCTCCTGGATTTCTTTGAAAGCTGTTTAAAAAGTCTTTGCTCCCTGCCTGACAACCAAACTATTTTCGTTCAGTGGTGAATAGATCCACTACCTCTCCTTTAATTTGGGTACACTATATGCAGTGTGTATTATAAATAAATATATATAATCATATATATATATATATATATATTATATATATATATATATATATATATATACAGGGTGTCCCATAAGTCCTGCATCATAGGAGAAATTCATATTTTTCTATTTCTACAAACCATAATTCTATTTTTCTCTTTCTACAGACTATAATGTCTGTGGGCAAGGAAGAACGAATCCAGATAATTCTACTCATAGGAAATCGAGTCAAAGAGGCCGCTGCTGAATTTAACAGACTGCATCCAGACCGTGAGCCAATAACACAGAGTTGTGTTAGCAGACTTGTTGCAAAGTCTCTTTGACTCCGATTTCCTATGAGTAGAATTATCTGGATTCGTTCTTCCTTGCTCACAGACATTATGGCCTGTAGAAAGAGAAAAATATGAATTATGGTTTGTAGAAATAGAAAAATTATGAATTTCTCCTATGATGCCGGACTTATGGGACACCCTGTATATATATATATATATATATATATATATAATATATATAAGATTATATAAATCCGCAAAGCTGACAACGGACTTCTTCAATTTTCAATCGCAGTTCTCCTGCTCACTTCGCTAGAATGCAAGGGGTTGCATCACCGTGCAACAGGTCAGCACGCTTGAGGTTCCGCTCTCTCTCCTAAAAGTAGCGGAAAAAAAAAGAGAGACGTCCAATTCTAAGAGGATCAGGAAATGGAAATATACTGAAAGTGGAACCATGGACCGGAATTAGACGGAATTTGCAATTCTAGAAGTCGACGAAGAAACTCGCCTCTCACATCTCGACTTTTGTCGGTGAACGCTGCTCTTCTTACGTCCAGCTGAAAGACTCTCTTACTGGCAATAATCAAACGATCACTTCGCTGTAGGCGGTTTCACAACGAACCTACTGTATGTCTGTATGAACAGTAAAGCCTTAGACACTCGTTCAAATTCTCGTGGTTTGCCTACCGAGTGATAAAACACATATTTAACGAAGCATCGAGCAGCGGGGCCAGCAACTGCCAGAAAAATACCAGTAGGCCATCTTCGACCGAAACTTTCCTGCAAGTTCCTGCGCATTCGGTTTCTTTTGTCTCGTTCTCCCTCTTCTCTCTCTTCTCTCTCTCTCTCTCTCTCTCTCTCTCTCTCTCTCTCTCTCTCTCTCTCTCATCTCGTCGGTGATCGATAACCTATCGGAACTAAACTCAATGGATGGAATTCGGATCCAACTTAGTTGTTTCCAAATCAAGCCTCTCGAAATTTTGACCAAAAATATCAAAGTTTATACTGCTACTGATTATCACTTTTTCATATTTAATTTACCGAATTCTCTCGACATTTCACTTCGAAACAATAACAATAACATAGTAACCGTTATTATAATTTAAAAAAATATTATTATTCAAACGACCTTCAGAAATCGCATCGATACATTTCAATACAAAAGACAAAAATGAAAACCCAGAAACTTCATGTCATCAATTCCCGATAATCAATGAACCATCTTACACTTTGTGAGGAGCACACAAAAGCGTTTACTGGCAATCTAAAAGGCTCCATTTCTGGTCAACACTCAAGCTAAAGTTTCAATTGCACGAGTAAACCCAAATGAAGTTTAAAAAATAACACAATTTTCTAAAACAGTCATTAAATAAAAACATTTAAATATTAATACCGAAAATTAATTTAATATATTAATTCCAACCTGCAACGCTAAATTTCATAGAAAGAAAACTCTTAATTCACAAATTACATCTGAGAGACAACTCCCTCCTTCAACAAAACCCAGTATAGTTTGTAAATCACTAGGATTCCAATAATTTGTCGTTTTCAAGTGAAACTAAATACAAATTTATATCGTTTTTCTAAATAAGATCAGATATTATGAACCCAAAACTACAGCAGAACCTACTACGCAAACAAAAATTAAAACAAATCATTGCATAATGAAGAGTGTTCGGTTTGTGTTGTAAGCGAACCTTTATAAAAATATACCTAACCGAATTAAACTGCAGTACATCGTGAAACAATTTTTGTAACATTTTCTATGCAAACGCGCGGACGTAAAAAACATTTTTCATTATTCGTACCCAAATTACAATGTTAAACAAAAACACTCATCACAATAAAATCTAATTTCAGAATAAAAATTTAACCAGCCTATCCGTACAAAATATCACTTGGAATTTTCATTAAAACTCGTGAAAAAAAATGAAAAAAATTAGGCAACAAAAAGCCAGCGCACGTGTAAAATAAAAATGAATGAATATATAAAAAAATCAAAAACAGAACTTAATTTACCAATGAATTTATGAAAACAATTCCTCTATTTCGATTAAACAAATTTTTATGTTTTTATAACAAATTTAGCTTACTTTGAGGTCTCACACAATTTATATACGGCAAGCATATAAACTCAAGCAGTCCAAATCTGACCCAGTATAAATTAGTGTCTTTAACGATTATTTTTTGACTTTAACCCTTAAAATGACATCTTAAACTAGAAAGTGAAAAGCGAGAAAGCGAACTTAAAATTACCTTAAAAATATAGATATGATGTTCCTGTGTCGCTAATTGTTTCTCCCATGCATAACTGTAGACTCAAAAGTGCAACAGTGATCTGTAGTTATTTACATACGTCGAAGAACAATCTTAAAAAAACTGCCTATTAGATACTGGAAAATTTTGTTACTCACTTATTTAATCTCTTACAATGCTCTACTATATATATATATATATAACCTAGAAATGCCTTACAATATACGAACCAACCTTCGAAATCGACCGTATTAAATTGCATGTTATAAGTGTGAATTTTATTCACTAATTATTATTATTATCATTATCACAATCATTTCCAATGCCGAAAACATAAACACAGAACAATTTTTAAACACAAAATAGGCAGGCTGTATAAAGAGTAATAAAAGTTGAAGAGGAAAGAAAAAATGAAATGAGCCATCGGGCGGCCATTTCAAATTTTAAATGTCTCTCTCCACGACTGAAGAAAACGAGCGGCGAAACAGAGTCTGACTCCATGAGAAGAAAAACAACGACTCAGGAATTTCGACTAAAACTGACTCGAACGGTGGAAACAGTCTGACTCAATGAAAATAAAAATTTTTAGTCAAAACGGTTCAAACAGTGAATCCAACGAGAAGAGAAAAAAACGACTGAAAATTTTGACCGCGAAATTTCGGAAGGGACGCGGAGAATTTAGAAAGGAAGACGCCATCTTAAAATATTGTTTGGAATCGGAATTTGCTTGCAAATGGGGTATACAATGTATCTTACGGTTTAAAGTACCGAAACAGAATAGTTATTAATTTTATAAAGACTATAAAACGGACAGCAAAAATTTAACCGAAATACAGTATAAAGCGCGTACTGAGGACGTGGGAATACCATTATTTGAATTTAATAGGGACCACCGTTTGCCACCAAATATGTCGTGAACCCCATTTTACGAAACCTCTTTTACAATTTTTATTAGTTACGTTACTTCATTAAATTTCTCTTTATTTTTTATCATTCTCTTTACATTCGTTTCGCTGTACTATATAAAAACGGGAAGCACGTGACCGAGACGAGGCGTCATTGTAATTTGAACCGCGCAAAGAGACGGGGATAATTATACATTTAATTTGCACTTCACTGACTTTTTATTTATATCGAAACACTTTTGAGAAACTGGTAATGCGAAGGGGGAATTTAACGTTAACATTTTAGCCGGAGAGAGACAGACCCGAAATAATAGGTTAAATTTATAAATACACAAACACCTTATTTGGAAGCTGTCCGATGACTGCAGATGGCATTTCTGCCCAGCCTTCGCTTGGAAAGATTCTTAGTGTTGCCAATTTGTATTTTTATATTTTTAATTTCACAAACGATTATTATTCCCTTATTAACAAAACTTAATTGAACATCATTAAATTCTTATAAACAAACATTTAATTCTTAATTAGCCATTACTACACTGTATATATATATATATATATATATATATATATATATATGATATATATATATATATATACAGGGTGGGCCGTAAGTTTCCATACATAGGAAAAATTAAACGTTTGTTTTTATGTTTCAGATACCCTAAGAATATGCGTTTGACGTAAGATCTTGTTTACTGATGAAGCAAATTTTTACGTCAATGGAGAGGTTAATCGGCAAAACATACGTTATTGGAGTAATGCTAACCCTAACTGGCTGAGTCCGACGAAGATGCAAGGTGCCGGTAAAGTGATGGTGTGGGCCGGGATATGGGGTGACAGAATTATTGGACCAATTTTTGTCAGTGGAAATCTTAATGCCGAAAGGTATCTTAACATGTTGCAAGAAGAGATTTTCCCATCCCTGCTAAACGAGGAAGGTAACTTCCCAGTTTACTTCCAGCAAGATGGAGCTCCACCTCATTATGGTCTTCACGTGCGTCGGTATTTGGATCAGCAGTTTCCGGATGCTTGGATTGGTCGGCGTGGTCCTGTGGAGTGGCCTCCCAGATCCCCAGATCTCACCCCCCTTGATTTCTATCTTTGGGGGCACTTGAAGGCCATGGTGTATCAGGAAAAGATACGAGACATAAATCATCTAAAGGAACGTATCACCAACGCCATTACAAGCATAACGTCAACTGTGCTAATGCGTGTTCATCAACAGTGGGAACACGTATTGAAATGTGTTTTCAAAACAATGGCAACCATGTAGAGCATATTATATAAATCAAAATGGTTGTCCATAACAAAATGTTTATTTTTCCTATGTATGGAAACTTACGGCCCACCCTGTATATATATATATATATATATATATATATATATATATATATAATATATATATATCTTCCTTCTCCCAAACAAATTTGTATAATCGCCTCGCACTTTTATGTCAAAAATACAACAGTGGTTACTCATATTTTTGTATAATAAAGGTTAAGAAGATAATTTAAGATAAATAGTTAACTATGATGATAATAATAATCCTTACGCAAAAGGGGACACAAACTACACTAGGTCAAAGGTGGGGAACGTAAACTAAACTAGGATCTTCAGGAGACATTTTTTAAATGAATCCATCAAATAAAACGTTAAAACTAACGAAAATATTACGACTTAACCTAATCAATCGTCAATTATTATATATATATATATATATATATATATTATATATATATATATATATATATATATATATAAATATATATATATAAGATTCGTTAGGTTAAGCCGTAATATTTTGGTTAGTTTTAACGTTTTATTTGATAAGATATACGCAGACAAAGTTGGGGAACGGAAACTACACGAGGATAATGTAGGAGAACGTAAACTACACTAGGATAATGTAGGGGAACGTAAACTACAATAGGCACCACAGGGGGAAATAAACTACACTTGCTCCACAAAGATTATTATATTATTATTATTATTATTATTATTATTATTATTCATTGTTAGAGAAAATAAAACTTTTTTACTTGTCTGAAATCAACTAATGTGACAGAAATGCCATTATTAGTCTGAAAACAAATACTGCAAAAGATGCATGTCAAGCTAGGCCTGTTCAAAAATCAACCTTTTCTTATTTTCATAGGTTTCTGTACATTTTCCCATGCTTTTGACCTGAAAAAGCCGTAAATCACAACTATTTTGACCTAGGATGTTGGGAAGCATTGCCGCATGGAGCTTTAAATTTTCTGCCTTGAAATCGGCCAAAGCGCCAATTCCGGGGTCCCTTGAATTATGTTTTGCACTTTAACTTTTGATCTAAACAAGATAGAGCAACAAATTAGGTATCAAATGAAAGAGCATAAAATTAATAAATAATAATAATAATAATAATAATAATAATAATAATAAATAAATAATAATTAATAATAATAATAATAATAATAATAATTATCTATCATTTTTCAGGAAACAACAGAAACTCAATCAGAATCTAGAAAACCATCTACAAGTTACAACTTCACAATGGCATTAATCAAGGAGCTGAGGGAGCTCCGTGGGCGCACAGTTGATATCTCAGAACCTCCACGTACTGTCCACAGGCAGGTGTCAACTGGGCCATCTACCAGATCTCTCACTGAAACTTTCCTGGTTGGATACCTTTCAGCTTTTATCAGTGGTTCCCAGCTTCCCACCAACAGACAGGCGTTCCAGTATTTCCTTAATCTTCAGAATTTACCGGAAAATGCAGGGAGGCCCATGGTTCAAGACCTTGCATATGAAACAGTTGAATCTATCATCCCATTCTGGCAGATGGCTAGGATCAATACAATGACCAAGTACAACGCAATGAAGCTCTTCATGAAACTACATATATGAGAAACATCGTGCTCTGGTGAAAAGCAAAGGAAGAGCAAGTAACCCTGGAGGAAAAAGAGGAGCATTTGTGCTGGAATTAGACAGCCTGTTCGATATAGAAGCTCCAGATGCAATCCAGGAAATACAGAACAACAGACTGTTATCCAGAGAGAAGAAAGATGAGGATATCAGGTTCTACGAAGACCAAAAGACTGAGAGGAAAGGTCATATGTCTGGTCATGACAAGATTTTTGAGACAAGATCCCTGCAGCAAGCAGCGAGGAATGAAAGACTGCAGCATAGACAAGAACAAGGGAAATGGCTGAACTGACAGTCATTGTTCTTGGAGGAACGCCTCCTCGAGGTATTCACTGGAGTCGACCAGGCGCCATTCATCAGGCCAGATGGATGGCCAGAAACCTGTACTCCATGAAAATGCTGATGTTTGCAGATCAACTTGAGTACGACGAAGACACTGTATCAAAGCTGGAAAGACTCAACACCTTCCTTGCGCTGTTCTACACTCCTGTATGGATGATGTCAATGTCTGCTGCAGATGCTCCCGTGAATGATCTAAGTCTAATCCAGGACATGTTGAAGTACAAGAAAACTGACCCAGAGCTTGC
>JAJOZX010000568.1:1085000-1147500 GCA_023014485.1 Bathynomus jamesi | reverse complement strand
ACTAATAATACAAATAGTACTAATAGCCCTCTCTCTTCCCCTAGTTCCCAACCCTTCGTTCGAGTGCGTAATGGAGCACCATTGAGAAAACCTAAGACTTGTCTACCAGTAATAACAAACAATAAATTTTCTGTTTTAGGTTTTGAAGATGCAAGGGTGGAGGATATAACTAACAGTGTTGACCATTTTACAGACGGTACCGCCGAGGACAAAACGTATGTTATTCATATCGGTACTAATAACGTTTTAAATTCTAGATCGGAAGAACTGCTGGCTAGGTACATGGACTTACTAGAGCGATTAAAGGAAAAAAATGATAACGATTTCTACAGCAAGGCGCCCTATATTAACAATAACCTAAAGTCTCTTTGCCAACAAGAAGGAGTGCATTTTGCGAATTTTTGGAACAGTTTCTATGGCAGGAGGGACTTGTTCCTCGGAGATGGACTTCATCTTAATGACGTTGGAGCTGCGCGTTTAGGAAGACTATTTCATAATACTGTCTCTTCTTTTCAGGCTGCCGTAACTCGAACGGTCCCAGCGTAAATTCCACAAATTTCCCCTGCGCTCGCGAAGGTGTCGCAATTACAAACAATTTGAAGGTTGTATCCTTAAATGCTCGTAGCTTACGAAATAAAATAAACGATTTTTTCTTTAATTGCTTGTAAAGACTATGATTTAATTGCGATAAATGAATCGTGGCTTAGCACTGAAACACGTGACTTTGTAGGGGAGTATCAAATTAGAGGTTATAGAATTTTTGTTAAAAACAGAATAGGTAGGCGAGGAGAAGGTGTTATGTTGTATATCAAAGATAATATTGCGAACGTTATAGAAGTAAAGCACACAATTCCAGAACCAATAGATTCGACTATAGCAGAACTTAAATTGAACGATTTCAAACTTGTTGTTGCGGTTATATATAGGCCCCCTAATCAAACAGCTGATACGTCGAAGCGTTATATCGTGAACTAAAGAGAATAATAGGTAGTGAGCAGGCTTTAGTTATGGGTGACTTTAATTGCGCCAACGTGAATTACGATACAATGCAGGGAGACGCGGAAGGTAATCGTTTAGTTAATTTTCTCGAGGATAGTTTTCTTATTCAAAAGGTTGGGGAACCTACGAGGTTGGACAGTATTTTAGATTTAGTAATAACTACGGATGATAGGCTAATTACTGATCTTCAAGTAATAAAACCGTTAAGCAATAGCGATCACAATATGGTAGAGTTTGTCCTCTCAGTAAGTCACTCGAAACCAGCTAACTCGACTAAAATTCCCAACTTCCAGCACGCAGACTTTTGTAAATTTCGAAATAAACTGTCACACGTCAATTGGGAAAACGTAATGGGGAACTCCAACGCAAAACTAATGTGGCAATCGTTTGAAACAGTATTTAGGACTATAAATGAGGAATGTGTACCGTACAAAATTAAGCGTGCGAAAGTAAATAACAAGCCCTTGTGATTTACTTCTAGAGTAGGAGACATTATAAAGAGTAGAGATAGGGCTTATAGGCTACATAAGTGCGATAAAGACAATTTGTGGTTACGAAACAACTACATATTCTGAGGCGTGAAGCGAAAAGTGTAATAAAAAAGTCCTAGCACGAATTTGAAATCTCGATAGCTCGTGACGGTAAAGAAAACCCCAAGCGATTCTTTCAATACGTTAACAATAGAAATCCAGTAAACAGTGTCTTGGGGCTGTTGAAAAATGTTAACGGAGATCTAGTTTCTGAAAACAAGGAAATGGCTACCGTGGTAAACGAATTCTTTACGTCAGTTTTTACTATAGAAGATGTAACGAATATCCCTATGGTCATAGACATAATACCTTTTGATAATGATAATATTTTGGATAATATTGTGGTAAGTGAAGGGGAGGTAATGCGCTATATTGATGAAATGAAAACGCGTAAATCACCGGGGTCGGATTCCATATATCCCACACAACTAAAAGAATTAAAAGATAGCATTGTTTTGCCGCTAACAAAGATTTTTAATGGGTCTATTTCTGAGGGGTGCGTACCAGATAATTTCAAGTTCGCAAACGTAACACCTATCTTTAAGAAAGGCGATAAAGGTGCGGCGGGAAATTATAAGCCAATCAGTTTAACGTCTGTTGTAGGTAAGCTACTGGAATCAATAATAAGGGATCGTATAGTCGAACACTTAGAATTGCATAACTTAGTTAGAATTACGCAGCACGGTTTTAGGCGAAACAAATCTTGCTTAACTAATCTTTTAGAATTTTTTTAAAGCGTGGTTGACGTTTACGATAGTCATCGGGCAGTTGATGTAGTGTATTTAGATTTTCAAAAAGCGTTTAACACCGTACGGCACAAAAGACTCATTGAGAAAACTAAAGCTCATGGAATCAGGGGTGTAGTAATAAATTGGATAGAAGAGTGGTTGCGGGTTAGGAAACAGAGGGTGGTCGTTGATGGAGCGGAGTCGTGTTGGGCTAAGTAGCGAGTGGTGTTCCTCAGGGTTCTGTATTGGGCCCCTTGCATTTCCTTATATATACAGTATTAACGATTTAGATGTCGGCCTAGTCAGTACAGTTTCAAAGTTTGCGGATGACACGAAGCTGGGTGGTTGGGCGATTAATGACGAAGATAGAGGTAAAATCCAGAATGATCTGAATAAAATCGTTGATTGGTCAGTCACATGGCAAATGAGATTTAACGTCGATAAGTGCAAAATTCTACATATAGGTTCGCGTAATGGTAATTTTGCGTATAGTATGTCAGGGAAAGAGTTGATAAACGTAGAGCAGGAAAAAGATTTAGGAGTTATAGTCACTGGTGATTTAAAAGTAGCGAAACAAAGTACAGCAGCGGTCAATAAAGCGAACAAAGTGTTAGGTTTTATAGCTTGGAATTTTGAGTACAAATCGCGCGATATTATAGTTCCTCTTTATAAATCATTAGTTAGACCCCATTTGGAGTACGCGATCCAATTTTGGAATCCGCATATTCGCAAAGATATAGACAAAATCGAAAGAGTTCAAAGACGAGCAACTAAGATGATTCCGTCGCTTAAGTCAAAGTCGTACGAGGATAGGCTTAAAGAGTTAAAATTGACTACACTCGAGACTAGGACGCTAAGGGGGGATCTAATCCAGGTTTTCAAAATTATGAATGGGTTCGATAACGTAGATAGAGATAGCTTTTTCGAAATATCTGAATATAATAGGACTAGAAATAACGGGTGTAAGTTGACAAGTAGAAGGTTCGAGACAGCAGTTGCCAAAAACTTTTTTACGCATAGAAGAGTAAATAGCTGGAATAGTTTGCCGGTAGAAGTAATTAGTAGCACATCTATAAACATGTTTAAAAATCGATTAGACGCATATGTTGATAGATTGGGTATAGTTCAAGGTAGTAAAATTAAGTGTGGATAAGATAGATTTTGATTCTCTTTTCATTAAAGATCACAATAACCAGACTAGAGGTCATAGTATGAAATTATTTAAGCCAAGATGTAGAACAAATTTAAGAAAACATAGTTTTACAAGTGTTGTAGGATATAGGGAGGCAGCATCTTGGGTTAGGGGATACTCTCTGTCTTTACACACCCCATTTAATGAGATTCCTCTGCCGAGCGGTGCCCCCCATAGTACTGTGAGGTATTGAAAAACTCATGATCTTTACTTGCCCCACAAACACCTTTAAATGGGAGACCCAAAATGGGTGCACACACACTTCTACATTACTGTACAGTCTTTATAGCCACACCTCCACTTTACCGCCTAAAGTATATATATTGTAATGTATATGGTTGTAAATTGTGACTTGGTCTGCAATTGATATGGACCGTGACTTATTTTTGGTTGGCAAGGTACTGGTATTGATGGATACCATAATGAAATTGACTGGATTCTTTGGATCTGATATATTTGCATGTCGGTTATAAATAGATATACAGTGTAACATATTTGTGGATAGTAGTCTATTATGACTTGATCCTCTGGATCCAGAGATTCTATCTTTAGTTTTAAATTGATAATTAATTAGTTTTAAATTGATAACACTAGGGAACAACATTTTTGTTTCTTGAAAACTATTTCGGGTTTCTTATAGGACGTTTGATGCTGATTCCAAATATGGTTTCAGAATGTTTCTATCACCCATAGTTTTCGAGAAAATAATATTTCCATTTACTCAGTTTTCCCAAAATATTAGTTAAAATTAAGTGACTAATTTAATTTTACTTTCTTTTTTTTCCAGGTTAACTATATTTAATAGTATTTTTTGCATTAAAAAAATATAGCTATTTAAACAAACAGATTTTTAATAAAAAGAAAGAATTTTTTTTTCAAGTTTTGCTCAAATTTTAAAATTTTTCATAGTAGAAAAAATTGGTTTTTCATTCCAAAAAGTTTTCCGTGATTTCAATAATTTTCCGCCAGCATGAATCGAAACTATATTAATCCCAGGGATACATTTTGCTACGTATGTGGAGAACTGACCATAATGGTACAGAGGAAGACGATGACTCCACTCGTGAAGAAGGCTTACGAACTTTATTTTGGATGTAAGGTAGGCGACCAAGACAAATCCTGGGCACCTCATATTAGGGTGTCAATTTGGGAGGTGAAAATGAATTTTTGCCAATTCCTTCACTGAGGGTTTTAAAAATATGTTTTTGGATGTGAAGAATTCAAATCTGCCATTATTTTTGTGATTGCTCAACACTTAGCTTGGTAAATCTACGTTTGATTAAAAAGCACATAAATTGCTCTCGGAAAACAACATTTATTAATTTTAGCTTCTCAAAATGTCAGGTGATGCTATACAAATTTTAGTTTCTCTGCATAAAACATATCCTAGTAATCATAAAACATCCTTGTAATCATAAAACAACATTAGAAAGTAATGACATCAGTAAAAAAAATATTTAAACAAGTTTCATCAAGTCTTGCTTTGATTCGTTCTTGGACATCAGCCGCCGACTTGCTTCTTGGCCTCTGATATAGCCCTCACGTTTCTCATGTGTATACACCCTGCCTGCTGCCTCTGTGACTTGTTTCACACACCTCTCTATTGACTGAGCATGACAGGGCCACTGTGGAACTTGCATAGGCTTGTCAAAGAACTTCTTTACTTCCGCTGTAGTCAGTTTACATGTCAAAGGAGGTTCAAATACCCCGTCAGACCAGTCTGTCAGCTCCAACACGGAAGAAGCACTGGGGTTGATGGAAGGTGTCTTCCTGGGACGTACAGAAAGATCTCCAAGTGTGTCATCATCTCCACCCCTCATGTCAACAATCTTTTGGACACCAGCTCTCCTCTCCTCACTGTCATCTGAGCACAAGAGTGTCTGGATTATCATTTCGCTGAATGCATACCATGCTGAGCGCTTGATGGTTGGCAAAACAGCATCCACTACAGACTTCTTTTGCAGCCTAACTAGCCGCAGCTATAAAAAGATGTGGCGTGGGCCTTCCACCCAAGAGTGTTTTACTTTGATGTTGAACCAACAGGGGTAGTACACACCAACAATGTATTCCACTATCAGTCTTAAGTTGTTGAGGGTTTTGCCTTTAAGGCCATGTTTTGAAACCCATATGCGACAAAGCCTGTTTGCTGTTGTCAACCACCATGAATTGCTCACTGGACCAATTTCAAGAAGGGCCAGATCTGTGGGAAGTTCTCCTGTCCTTATGGCCTGTGTGATCCTATACCCGTACGCTTGATCAGTAGAGAGGTTCTTTACGACATTCTCACTCAGTGAAGTAAGAGGCTCTCCAATTGAGAGTTTGGTGAATGAAGGATGAATTTCAAGTTCGGTTGCAGTGTCTAGCATCTTGCCAATGTTACATGTCCACTTGTTGTTAGACAATGTCTTCCCATCCAGTGCTGTGATCAAGTGTCGCAGGGGTAACTCGTTAGTGTGGAGGGCACAAACCAACCAGATCACTTACGGCAAAGCTTGACTTCTACCCAATGCATGGAACCACCCTCCCAGCCAGTGTTAACATTTGTAGAATTACCTCCAATGGCCTGCAGGCTTTTATCAATGCCCTTCTTCTTCATGAAATCTACAAGATTATCAGCAATAACTTCAGCAGGTTTTTTTCTCGTTGAGCCTTTCTCAGGAGTGAAGTGGTAGAGATATCCTCCACCTGGCTCACTGCACACAGAATAATGCTCTTTGATGATGCTGGGGAACTGACGATCTGAATTGTCTGCTTTCAGCATAACTTTAGTTGTATCTTGACGGCCGTCAAAGAAGATGCAGTCAATTTCACCCTTCTTACAAAGATCATCAAATTCCTGATCCAGGGATCTCATAACTTTTTCTTGGGCCCTCTTGACTTTATTGTGATCAACTACAAGTCTCTTGTCTTCTTCAGTGATCAAGCCAGCATCCATAAAGGCAGCAGTGGTGATGGCAGCTGTGGCACGCAGGCCAACACCATACCTGATGCTATGCATAGCAACATCAGGTATTTCTAATGTGTTGTACTCTGGCTTTTTATTGGAAGTTGAAGACGTGCTTGGTATTTCTAATGTCACTTCATAACTTCCATCCTTTCCATCTTGAGCATCAGCTATTTGTTCTTCATTTTCATCATCAGAGAAAATTATTTCATTTAATGGCATTGAAACATCCTGCTTACTTGTCTGCTTATATTCAGCAAGCCTTCTTCTTTCGTCTTCTTGCCGCTTCTGCTTTTTAACTTGTCTGTTGTGCTCAGGTTGATCTGGCAAGCCAATCTGATGTGGTCCAATAGAACCAGACTTGTCTCTCTGACCTTTAATGAAAGCAAGTTCCTTCACAGGGATCTTCATCTCCCTAGGGCATGTACAGTTAATGTGAGTTTCGTTTTTGCAACCAGCATCTGCAAGGCAGCCAAATTCAGAGCAGAGAACAATTTTACACTTGCAACTGAGGATGTCAAAAAGCTTGTCAAGTTTTGCAATGAAAGCCTCTTTGACATGTAGCTTTCCTCTCCCAAGAGATATGTTTTTGGCCTGCTCCCAGCTCTCTTGGATCTTGTTTAAGATTGTGACTCGTGAATTTACAACGGGGGCTACAAAAGAACTGTTTGCTTGTTCCCACTTTTCAAGCACTTTAGGGTAAATGTCCTTTGCAAGACTGGCTGCTGGGTAGTTTCTCACATCCTCACCACTTTGTTCTCTTAGCAGTAGCCCATATTTCAGAACGTCTCGCAGAGTTGGGAGTTCAGAGGGCAACAACTCTCTACCAGTTCCAATTAGGTTGCTCATATGTGTGAATGTCCCCAGTCTTGTCCTCCTTTTAGAAGCCATTGTAAGTCAATTCCCACTAGTTAGGATGGTAGCACTGACGGACAAGTAATCTTCAGCACACTGATGAATATGTTTCAACCTGTGAAATAAGCAAAAACAGCAGTGCATTATATATACAGCATATATAATTATTAATATAATAATTATTATATAATTCCACAAAAAAGTAAAAAAAGTCACTATTTTTATGTAGCTTCTTACCAAGCAAAACTAAATTATATTAAATTAACAAAAATATCTTTAGAATTCCTAAGTCATGCTGCAACCTTTTAGCACCCCTCATATTTGGAATTTGAAAGTTGAAAAATTCGACACACCCTAACCTCATATCTCATGCATTTCCTGTGCCGTCACTCTTAGGGGTTGGATTAAAGGTACCCGCAAATCTATGCCATTTGCCATACCAATGATTTGGAGAGAGCCCAAGGATCACCTAACGGATTGCTATTTTTGTATGACTAACGTTTCAGGATTCTCTGCCAAAAATAAACATAAAATTCAATACCCAAATCTTGCATCTGCCATGAGACCAGTACTACATGACGATGATAACCCAATTCCAACTCCCCCAAAGTCATGGACACTGGATGAAGAGTCTGAAGCTGAACCAATGGAAATTGATGACACTAAAGATACAGACTTTCAGCAACCTGAATCAAATAAACCACGTATGATAACGCAGGTTATGCTGAATGATCTCGTGAGAGATTTGGACCTTCCGAAAAAGTAAGCATACAAGCATATCGGCGTTCCGCACTCGCCAAAAAGATCTGATGCAGTATTTCTCCTCGTCAGGTGGTTTATGCTACTGTAATAATGTAAATGGACTGCTGTTAGCTCTCGGTCATGAGCACAAATCTGAAGATTGGCGTTTATTTATTGACTCTTCGAAGCTAAGCCTCAAGGTTGTACTACTTCACAATGGAAATAAATACCCTTCCATTCCTGTAGGGCACGCTGTCCACATGAAGGAATCTTACGAAAATATGAAACTCATCCTTCAGCAGATTAATTATGACCAGTTTCGTTGGTATATATGTGGGGATTTAAAAGTCGTCGCGCTTCTTCTGGGAATGCAGCTCGGTTATACGAAGTTCTGCTGCTTCCTTTGTGAATGGGACAGCAGAGCCAGAGATTCGCATTATTTTGTAAAGGATTGGCAACTTCGTCAAAAATGTATCCCAGGACTGAAGAATGTGTCTCATGAACCCTTAGTTGACCCCAAGAAAATATACTTACCGCCACTTCACATCAAACTTGGCATCATGAAAAATTTTGTCAAAGCAATGAACAAGGAAGATGAGGCATTCAAATATTTGAAGAAAAAGTTTTCACGACTTAGCGATGCAAAGATAAAAGAAGGGATCTTTGTTGGTCCCCAAATCAGAGAGCTCATGAAAGATCAAAAGTTTGATGATGCCTTGAGAGGAAAAGAAAAAGTGGCATGGGAGGCCATGAAGAATGTTGTCACAAATTTTCTAGGGAACATCAAAACCTCTAACTATGAAAAAATAGTGCAGGACATGATTGAAGCATATAGGTTATTGGGATGTAATATATCACTAAAAATCCATTTCTTGCACTCCCATTTAGATTTCTTCCCTGAAAACCTCGGCGACGTAAGCGATGAGCATGGAGAAAGGTTCCACCAAGATATAGCTACTATGGAGAAACGCTACCAAGGGAGGTGGGATCCGGCAATGTTAGCTGATTACTGCTGGACATTGATGCGAGAAGCTCCTAATGAAAACTACAAGAGAAAATCAGTGACAGAGAAGTTTTAAGAAGAATATTTTAAATGCCAATCTGCCACTAATATAATTTTTATGAAGTATTTTTACTAACTTCTATACACTTTTTGAATAAATATTAAAATACAAATTTCTCAGTAACTTTGGGTGATAGAGAAATTCTACGGCTATATTCGGAATCAGCGGAAAACATCCTATAAGAACGACCTGTTCACGTCCAAGAAACAAAAAAAAGTTAAAATTTGTTCCCCTGTGTAATTACTTAGTTTTGTAAAAATTGGTCGTTGCCAATGTACAGGCAGTTTTTACATAGTGGAGACGCCTCGATGGGCCAACGTGGCCCCTAGTGTGCCCACTATAAAAATTTCTTATGTTCTTATGTTCCTTTTGGTGCGGAACCCACGTAAAATTGTAGGTCCCCTCCGCCACCACGGAGGACATGCACAATATACAATTACGAACACAGTTAGGTAGACCAGCCATGAGTGGATCCTAGGGTCTTTGTTGGTCTGAAACATTATAACAGTATAACATATGATATATATATATATATATATATATATATATATATATATATATATATCCTTATATTTAAATTGAATTGCTGGGAGACTGTATTTCAAAAATAAGTTTTTCAGCTTTGTCCCCCTTCAGGCTATTCCTTTTTTTATTTTAGATCAGTGGTACTCATTGGGCGGCTCGCGAGCCATATATATATATATATATATATATATATATATATATATATATATATATATATATATATATATATATATATATATATGCATTTGGCTCGCGAGCAGCGCAATGAGTACCACTGTCGTAGATGATCCCTTCTCCACTAAATAATTGTTCACTAGAAACACTTGAGGGAGGACATCCAAGATACAGTATGTCCGAGCCAGTTTGCTCAAATTTTTGTATTTCGGGGGTGCAGCACATTTTTCAACGAAACGACGAGGGGAATAACCTCGGATATGGAAGCGGTGGAACTACTCAATCTTTTTGTGATATCATCGAATGATTCCAGCACAGCCACACAGTTTGACAGAGTGAAGTCGACGTTAGTGAGTTGTTGCATTTTGGAGCTAGCAGCGTTATTTAGACTCAGTGGTTCCTTCAACTTCAGTGTTCTCTGCATCATGTGATAAGTGCTGTTCCACCGTGTGGAACAACGAAGATTCAGGTTAATCTAAGCGTTTCTGAATGTTTTTTTTAAAGTTTAGCTAACAAGTCACTGAGAGATTTTTATGAGGATAATCCACTTTTGATTGCAAGTTGCAGTTTATGAACAGTGCAATCAATATTATGGACGCCAGTGAGAAACAAGCTTTTCTCACGTTTGCTCCTGAGTTGCGCATTACACAATGGACGGATAAATGGGCAATATCCCACTTCTGAAGCATCTGCTCAAATTTTTCTGACAAGTATTCTCCAGTGTGGCGATCTTCAAGTGGCATTACGCTGAGCACCAAATTGGTTCTCTTGAAGTCTTGATTCACTGCATGGCATGTCAAAGAGAGTAAAGACACTCTAGCAGACGTGTCTGACCATGCATCCGTTGTCAGTGATACTTTCGAATCTTTTAGAGGCTCAAGAATTTTGAACACTTTCTTTGAAACAAAGTCATAGATATCGTTGCACGCAAGATCAGTGTAGAACTGACGCTGTTTCACTTTATACTGTGAAGCTGTTTCAGCCATGAGTCTCATGAAACATATGCATATAACATATGCATATAACTATATATAATCAGGGTCGCCGAGAGGGCGGGGAAGCCGGGATAAATTCCCGGGTCCCGGACCTCTAGTGGGCCCGAAAAGAAGGGGGATAAAATCTAAAAATATTAATAACGCAATTGATTAAATAACAGAGGAAATATAATTAATGAACATACATTTTATAGATATTATCATAGTCAAACTGAAACAGATAAAATATTATCTGCCGTCCAGCAATGCCCAAGACCGACTGACAGATCTGGGAACCATTGTAACTGAAAGCCAGTTAGCTCGCACTTTAAATTTCATCAGAATCATTTACCACATTGCTAGAAAGAAGGTAAAGAAAGTACACTTCTAATTATGAAAATCTTGCAGTAAACAATTGTCTTGCCTGTATGGACTGGCACTGCATTTGTAAATTGTATGGTGATAGAATTAATATAATTGATTCGAAAAATAAAATGGTCATTTTCCTCCGAGTTGTTCATTCATACTCTATGTTTTGAATAGTGACTTGGACATATAATCAGTTTGCTTGTTATGTACAGAAAAACATTCATAATAAAATACTGAGTAAACAGGGTGGCCCATATACCAATCCTTCCGGGGCCCGGGGCAGCTCTCGGCGGCCCGGTATATAATATAATAAATAATACTATATATACAATATATAATATGCGTCCTTTATACATGTAGCGGAGCATTTTATCGTTGCAGTTTAGGTGTAGGTTTTTGCTTTACCGTTTCTGTACCCTCAAAGTCCCTCATGTATGGCATTTTGTCGTTTCAACTTAGGGTTTCCGCAGGTTGTCTTGTGGTATTTTAGGTTAGAGCAGTTGCTGGCCACAAATTTGCAAACGTTGCACATGTACACTAGGGTGGATCGATTTTACATTTCTTTCGATTTCCATATTCTAATAGAGACAAAAACTTGCGCATGCATGAGAAAATAGCCTCTACAAAATCTTAGCTTAATAGGTAATCATCTTCTGCCCCCGGCAGAGCGATGAAAATCATATTTTAGTAGTGAAAAACGTATTTTCCTTATAATTTTTAAAATATTTCAATATGCATCAAAATTATTCCTAATAACTATAAAGTCGATGAAAAAGACCTCATATGATCGTTTTTCCAAGCGCGTTGTCCTACGTTAATATCTTTTGCCCCCGGCAACAACGTCAAATGTTGAAAAAATAGGTAATTTATATACATATTTTCAGATCGGCTCTTTGTCTTAAATAATGCATTTATATATTTCCCATAGCATTTATATCGTTGCTTAGGCATGAAATAACACACACGCAAAATTTTATGACTCTAGACTAGGGTTTAAAGGTCATCTCTGGTGAGTGCTGCCAGCAGCAGCTGCCACTGACGCGCCAGTCGAAAGGGTGGAGCCATTCGTATGATTGAAATGAAACTACAAAGGCCAGTTCAAGTGGATCATATGCCTATTACACGGTAATGAATTATCACTGCGATACCTCATTCAAGACTTGGACGGCAAAACAACTGGGCCAATGGGCTTTACTGGACCAGTTGGAAAACAACTGAACGACTGCGAAAAACTTCCAATTACAGAATTCGATGCCATTCCATCTCCCGACATTGACATAGATGATGCCGAGTTGAGCACTGACCAAAAATATTTGTTTGGCATCTACAGAGCAGTGTCGAGCGGTAGCTGCTCTTCAGCTCTCGCGGCTCGAAATCCAGGTAAGATGGCGCATTCCAGGTGGCTGACAACAGCAAATAGATTTCTGCGCCTCTATGTTTCAACCAGTGAACCCTCCAGCACCTTCAACGAAATTGTGCGATTCATTATGACAGTTTACGCACCAATTTGGTTTAAGATAAAGAAAAACTCCAGTTTCACTGAGGGCGCAAAACATTTTTTCGAAATGATGCGTCTCTCTCAGACCATGCCTCAAAGATCTAAGACAATCGCCAACAAAGTCCTCCGTAGAAATTCTTTCTTTGCTCACCCAGAAAATATTTGATCTCCATGCTCCATGCCGATGAGCAACACATAAGAGAATTGGGATGGAGAAGAATATTAAAGCACGATCAAAACAATCACCAGCGGGGAAATTCGAGCCTTCGCCATGCCTGAGCTGCTCTACGATAGTCAAAACTATTACGAAATGATCAACTGGCAAACGGCTGAGGTGACCGACCCCCCGTTACAAAAACAATACCTGATACCCAAATAAAAGAGTTTGTTGAGACGGGAGACCAGCATGATGGACTGATCCCACTATTCCCTTGTCATACTCAAGCGGTCGAGAGACTCATCAATTAGTAACCGAAGCCTCTGCCAGTGTAAGTGGAATAGAGAGAGGGACGGATTCATCCGCTCCCGTCTTCACTCCCGAACAAAAATTCCACGATTTGATTCTAAGAAAGATTACCGTATGTAAATTGACATGCAGCCAAAGGAAGGGTGGTTGGGGCTGGATAGGGTGGAACTCGACGTACACCCACCTCCTCGTGGTGAGTTCTGGGTTGCTAATTTTATAAAATTAGCAAGCGAGGAGCTGTACTTAGTACTTATCGTACTTATAACATCGCATTAACGTAATTATAATCCACATTTAGACTTTTCTCGGGGACAGAAGATATTACTCTAGAGTCATAAAATTTTGCGTGTGTGTTATTTCATGCCTAAGCAACGATATAAATGCTGTGGGAAATATAGAAATGCATTATTTAAGACAAAGAACCGATCTGAAAATATGTATATAAATTACCTATTTTTTCAACATTTGACGTTGTTGCCGGGGGCAAAAGATATTAACGTAGGACAACGCGCTTGGAAAAACGATCATATGACGTCTTTTTCATCGACTTTATAGTTATTAGGAATAATTTTGATGCATATTGAAATATTTTAAAAATTATAAGAAAAATACGTTTTTGACTACTAAAATATGATTTTCATCGCTCTGCCGGGGGCAGAAGATGATTACCTATTAAGCTAAAATTTTGCAGAGGCTATTTTCTCATGCATGCGCAAGGTTTGTCTCTATTAGAATATGGAAATCGAAAAAAATGTAAAATCGATCCACCCTAATGTACACCCTTTTATTCTTTGGCGTAACAGTCACATGTCTAGCTGTGTGCCGTGTTTGTTTTGTTTTGTGTCGCCCACTTACACATTTTATTTTTTTAGGTGATTTATATCAACCCACTCATCGATTATCATGCCTCGAAAGTGTAAAAATCACCCCTACAATTTCTGTTACGTGTGTGGCTCGTTCGCGACTAAATCACAACGGCGTACAATCACGATGGATCTTGGAAAAACTTATCGGTTATACTTCGACGTCCATTAGGTCCATTAGGCCAGAGTTTTTCAAACTTTTTGAAGCCACGGAACTTTTATTTAAAAAAAAAATTTATGGAACCTAACCTTGACCAACAGGTAAATTTTAATGATATAAGGCAAATGGTAATAAAACACAATTTATGCTCACTGCAGTTTATGTAATTTATGAAATTTACATATACAGTTATATGAATTTCACTAAAAAAAAATACAAGTTTAGAAATTTACAAGAAAAAAAGACGATTTACTTTTACTGACCTATCAGACAAATAAATGTTCAATGACTTGGATGTGATTGCTTTTCTTTGAATAAAAGTTCAATATTTGGAGCAGTTGATGTTACCTGCAAGTGGATATCATCTTCTATATTTAGCCTACTTCTATATTTGTTTTTTGTTGCCGTATATGGAGAGAAGGTTCTCTCGCAGAGATACGTTGTTGCAAAAGGAGTAAGATATTTCAAGGCTCGTGTGGCAACTTCAGTATATGCTTTTAAAATCTGAATCCAGAAACTCATAAGTTTTACATGATAAAATTTTCTTTTTAATGTGAAATCAGTCGAAATATCTATAAGTTGTTCCTTCTCTTTTCCTCCCCTACGCCTTTCAAAACACAATCACTGAATTCACAGAATATATATCGTAAATTCATCTATGCCTGTTGATATTATTTTATCTTACCTCTCTCTCCTTCTCAGCCTCTCATGCCATGCCCCATGGAACCCCATCAAGTCTCGCGGAATCCTAGGGTTCCGCGGAACATAGTTTGAATCCCCTGCACTAGGCGACCAAGATAAGGCGTGGGCGCCACATGTTATCTTTACCGCTTGTTCGAATGGATTACGTGACTGGTTGAACCAAAGGAAAAAGTGGATGCCGTTCGCTATACCCATGATATGAAGGGAGCCGAGAGACCATCATGGCGATTGTTAGGTTGGCAATGTTAACATAACTAGATTCTCCGTGAAGAACAAGCACAACATCGTTTATCCGAACGTAGACTCCGCGATCAGACCGATCCCATGATATCAATGGACTTTTCGAGAACTTGTCACAGGTACACACACCATCTGGGTGGCGACTCTTCATTGATTCCTCACAGCGAAGCTTGAAAGCAGTTTTCCTGCATAACGGGAACTTAAAGCAGTCCATCCCGATCGCCCACTCCGTTCATCTAAATGAGACGTACGATAACATGAATATACTACTCGAAGCAATCCAATACAGCACTCGTCAATGGAATATCTGTGCTGATCTCAAAGTCATTGGTATGTTAATAGGCATGCAAGGAGGGTTCACGAAATACTGTTATTTCCTATGTCTATGGGACAGCCGTGCTACCGCGGATCATTACATCAGACGTGACTGGCATCAAAGAAGCACATAGGAGCCAGGAACGGGCAGTGTTCAGTGTGTTCCTTTAGTTGATCTAAAGAAGATTTTCCTGCCACCTCTCCACATTAAGCTCGGCTTAATGAAAAATTTTGTGAAAGCGATGGGTAAGGCGAATTCGAGAGGGTTTCAATACCTTGTTGAGAAATTTGCAAACATCAGTGCCGCGAAATTGAAGGAGGGAATCTTTGTGGGGCCCCAAATCAGGGAGGTTCTGCAGGATGAAGGCTTTGAAGAAAGCTTCAATGCCTTAGAACTAAAAGCATGGCAGGCTTTCAAATGGATTTGTGGAAACTTCTTGGGTAACCGCAAGTCTCCCGCATACAAAAATGGAGTTCAGAAACTGCTTATGCATATCAAGAGATGGGCTGTCGCATGTCCTTGAAAGTACATTTTTTACATTCGCATCTAGATTTCTTTCCCGAAACCTTGGCCCGATGAGTGACGAACAGTGGGAACGCTTCCATCAAGACATCCAGTCAATGGAAAATCGCTATCAAGGTTTATGAATAAAGTTGTACTTTTACGATAAATTGTGCTGAAATTAACAACAGTCATATTTCGAGAGCTAGATGTGCTAGAGGAAAAACGAGAAAACAGATTTGGAATCAGCGTACACAAATGGTTTAGAAAAGTGTGTATACATCTTTGATGAGAGAAAATAGTTCGATTTTGTCTACCAATGAATTACACTGGGCAACACGTATTTTATTGAATGATATCTGACACTTGATTCTAGGTAATTTGGGTGCGCTGAATACGAATTTCAACTCGGTTTGGCTCTATCAGGTCCTGATTCTTGTCGACAGCCTATGTGCCATTTTCCAGATTTTTCAAATTAGGACTAAAAAATTAAGTCATGTGTTAAATTTTTTTTTCAAGTTTCATGAATACAAGCAGTTCAAACTACAGTAAAATTACATTATAACGATAGAAATGACTTAAAATAAAAAAACAAACAGATATGAAGCTTTCACTGTGGCAAAAATTTTCTTTTGTAAGACTTTCTAGCGTATTTGCTTGTTGATGGCAGGTCTCTTTTCAAGCACCAGCAGTAATCAGCCATCATGTGGGAATCTCAGCGGCCTTGGTACCGTTCCTCCTAATTTTTATATCTTGGTGGAATCTCTCCCCTTGTTCGTCACTTACATCACCTAAATTACTTGGAAATTGGTCAAGATGGCTATTCAAAAAATGCATTTTTATGCTCATATTGCAACCTAACTCTTTGTAGTCCCTTCAAAGTTTTTTACGATTTCTTCGTAGTTATCTGCCCTATAATTGCCTAAAAAGTTTTCTATCAAGTCCACGAATGAGAACCAGCCATTTTTTTCGCGTTCATTCATGACATTAGGAAAATTGCTGTCTTTAATCATTGTTCTTATTTGTGGACCGTCGAAAATTCCCGCCTTGATTTTTTCATAACTTAAACTTGGAAATTTTGAAGTTATGTATTTGAAACACTCGCCGTTCGTATCTAAAGCTTTTACATATTGTTTAATGAGGCCTAGTTTTATATGCAGAGGAGGAAATATGATTTTATCTCTGCTCACTAAAGGTGGATTAATTACGTTTTTTTCTCCGACAGTAAGTGATGTTCGTGCTGGCCAGATTTGTTTGAAATAATGTTCTTCCTTGGCTCTGCTGTCCCATAAGCAAAGGAAGCAGGGATATTTAGTATACCCTCCTTGTTGTCCTAGCAGAAAATTAACCATTTTTAAGTCAACACATATGATCCACTCGTGCTCCCTATATTTGATAAGATTTAAAACCTTTTCTATATGTTCATACTTTTCTTTTAATTTTGTTGAGTGCCCAATCGGTATCGAGCCGTATAGATTGCCACTATGCAACAACACACACTTAAGACTTCTTTTCGAACTGTCTAAAAACAAGCGCCAATCATTTGCATCGTAAGACTCAACCCCCATCTTCTTTAACAAACCAACTATGTCGCAGCAATATACTAAACTATCCTCTGTTCTAAAATATTTAACAAGTTCTTCTTCTCTTTTTCTGTAAAATGAAATGTATGTGTTTGAAGTAAGCAAGTTTTTCTCTTAAGTCTTGAAGCTAAAATTTCCGCAGCCTTTTTTGGCAAATTTAGATCCCTTACAATCATTCAACTCGGCCTGGTTAAACTTTTGCGGATCGTTTTGACTTTAATACGCTGGGGTCAAAATCGGTGTCTGACTCCTCAAAGTGCATAACAATATTTTCAGGAACATCTTCAACTAATTCTTGAGTTGGCAGACCCTTAAATTTTGGAATGGGGACCTCATTTGAATGTAGCACAGGTCGTATCGCGGTGTCGAAATTTGGGTACTCGATACAATGTTTATTTTTCTTAGTGAAGCCCGAAGTCTTGACAAAGCAAAGGTAGCAATCGGTCTCGTGGTTAGTATGCTCTCGCCACACCTGATATGGAAAAAAAATTGTAAAGCGTTAACAAAAGCGACGAGAGACTTGTTTTTATGAATTTTATCAAAAGTTATCACCCAAACATTTAACATTTCTATGTGTTTCAACCTTATGCAATATTTGAGATTCTTATAAACATTTTCTGTAAATTTTTGTTTATGTACCTAAGTTACAATTACATTTAGGTAAGTTACAGTATACTAGTGATTAAATTACGTAGTTTTATGAAATCATAAACTTACCATCGGAACTCCAAAAGGTATTTTTGAATCCGAACCCTTCGTCCAATGTCGCAGTCTTTCAATGCATATAGTGCAGGCTTAATGTGGAGCCCACGATTTATCTTGGTCCCCCAGTTTTATGCCAAAATAAGCTAAGTAAGCTCTTTTTACGAAGTCAGTTATATTTGCTCGTTGATGTGGAAGTGTAAAATTTCCACATATATAACAGAAGGAATCAGGGTTGTTTTTGCATTTGAACTTTCTAGTGCTTGATGACATATTGGTTGATTGTTCTGCCAATTTGTAAAGGTATTTAAAGCACTTAATTCATATAAATTTAAGAAAATCTGAAATATAAACACAAAAATTAGTTTAAATAGGTACTTATTATGAAATAGGTACTTACAATCTATGAAATTAAACTAGAAACACGGATGAGTAAGTACAATATAAATTACGTCTAATTAAATCAACTATATTAAATCACGATGACAAAATTACTCACTAAATCATATGCCAATTCAAAATTATGTTAATGCCCAAACTTAATTAACTAACTCAACTGACTGACTGACTGACTGACTGATTGAATTGACTGATTAACTCTGGAAACGAGTCGCTTTTATATATTTTAGTTGTCCCTCTAGAATACTCTACAGAGAACAGGAACGCTCGAGAAAATTTTAGAATTCTATGATATTTTTAGCTTAATTTACTAATATTAAAATGGGTTAAAAATGACAAAATTAAAAATATTTTTAGGGTGTTACATATAAAAATATACATAATACAACAATACCATAACAATAGGTACAAATACCTAGATAAAAACCTAGTTGCCTAATGTGTAACTGCAAAAAGAGAGCGAGTATTGAGAAAAAACCTTTTTATGAATACGACGAAAGAGGAGGGGTGTTGAGCAAAATCAGGACCTGATAGAGCAAAACCAAGTAAATATTCGTGCTCAGCGCACCCAAATTACCTAGAACTAACTGTCAAATCTAATTCAATAGACAAAAAGTTGAAATTTGTTCCCCAGTGTTATTAGTAAAAAGTTAAAATAAGTTTAAAAAATATTAATTTCTCTCATTTCAATGGTGCCCATAGTACGGAAAAGGTGCACACACACACACACACACACACATATATATATATATACACACACACACAGTGCGTTCGAAAAGTCTCTCCGCAGTGCTATGTTAAACGCATAGGAAATTGAAAAACTACAATGTTTTCATTCAACCATGATTTAGTGTTTTTATTACTTAACCTTTTGATTTTACAGCATGTGTTGAAAGTGTTTTCCAACAACTTGCAGGCACAGAGCAACTCGTCTACGCTTGTTGTCAAACACTTTTTTTTAAAGTGTTGGTTGACTGCGGAGAGACTTTTCGAACGCACTGTATAAATATATATATATACTGTATATATGGGAATTAACTCAGAATGGTCCCCTGAGTTTTTTATGATACACACAGACAGTGCATGGAACAAAGAACTCTTCTGGGATAATTAAATCCACTATAGTCCGAATAAGTAATGGTAAATGACAAATACCATAGTTTTTCTTTTTCATGATGCTAGTCCGACGTGGGCAACGGGTCACTCGCAAAGAGGTCCCATAAATATAGCTTCCCTCACCAGCTATCTGCAAAGCAGACAAGATCCAGCTTTGGGATTTAATTATCCCAGAAGAGTTCCTTGTTCCATGCACTGTCTGTGTGTATCATATATATATATATATATATATATATATATATATATATATATATATATATATATATATATATATATTACAGCATAAAAATTATCTCTGTACGTTCCGCATTCAAAATAAAATTCACAGACATGTTTATATAATCTGTGTGATTTGCATTATGCAGAAAGGTGATGCTTTGCACTCTACAGGGTGTTTGAAAACTTTCTGTACAAATTGTAATGGGGGATAGGCAACACCAAGACAAACCCTTTTCGTCTATAAGTGTATGTCCGCTGACGTCACCATTCGGCGCGAGAGGGCGCCGCTGCAATTGGCTAAAAGGTGAAGTGGGCTAGACTCGCGCTTGCCGCGGGCATTCTTAAATCGGACGTAGTACGCGTAACAGCGTAACATGGAGCGCTTCACGACTGCTGAGATGGCTGACATGTATATGGTGTATGGGGCTGCCAATGGAAACGGAAGAGCTGCTGTGAGGTTGTACCGACAGCGCTTCCCAAACAGACGTGTGCCAAACCACCAAACGTTTGCGCATTTGCATCGGCGACTGCGAGAAACTGGAACATTCCATGCAAACATGCATGACACTGGTCGGGAGAGAAACGTGCGCACTCCTGACATGGAAGAAGAAATCCTACGGCGATTTGAGGACAATCCAAGCGCAAGCACGCGAGGTGTTGCACGTATCCTCGGTGTGAACCACGACCTGGTCTGGAGAGTGTTGCACGAGCAGCAGTTACATCCGTTTCATCGTCAGAGAGTCCAGGCATTACAACCTCGGGATTACCCTCTTCGTGTGGAATTCGCACGCTGGTTTCTGCAGCAGACAGCGGTGCAGCCTAATTTTCAGGCTTATGTGCTGTTCTCAGATGAGGCCTCTTTCACACGTGAGGGTGTGTTTAACATGCACAATTCTCACGTGTGGGCGCACGCAAATCCACATGCTACACGGGTGCATGCTCATCAAGAACGGTTCGCCGTCAATGTTTGGGCGGGTATCGTCCATGGCAAGTTGATTGGGCCGTACCTGCTGCCTGCCCGACTCGACGGGCGGGTTTATCGGATATTTCTTGAAGAAACGTTGCCGGAACTGCTGGAAGATGTTCCCGTGGCTATTCGTAGACGAATGTGGTTTCAACACGACGGGGCCCCAGCACACTCCAGCAACGATGTGCGGGATTATCTGAACGCCACTTTTGGGGACCGATGGATAGGCCGGGGTGGGCCCGTAGCCTGGCCACCGAGATCGCCCGATTTAACATGCCTCGATTTCTTCCTGTGGGGACACATGAAGAACCTCGTGTACGAGACTCCCATTTACTCAGAAGAAGACCTCGTAGCAAGAATCGCTGTCGCCGCTGGAACTGTTCCCGAAATGCCGGGAATCTTTTGACGTGTACGTCGGTCAATGCTTCGACGCTGTCGGGCATGCATTGATGCTACCGGTCGCAACTTTCAACACCTTCTTTAAATAAACATGCCTTCTTTAAATAAACATGTTACGCGTACTACGTCCGATTTAAGAATGCCCGCGGCAAGCGCGAGTCTAGCCCACTTCACCTTTTAGCCAATTGCAGCGGCGCCCTCTCGCGCCGAATGGTGACGTCAGCGGACATACACTTATAGACGAAAAGGGTTTGTCTTGGTGTTGCCTATCCCCCATTACAATTTGTACAGAAAGTTTTCAAACACCCTGTATATGTGGTAATCAGTTAAACATTTCGTATTACTGTTTACGAATCACGAAAAATGACGAAATACGGTTTTAACTAACTATTTCCAATGTTTTTTACGACACGATACGTTTTGTTGGGATTGTAAAAGTGAGAGTTAATAATGAATATAGAATAACAGTTCATAATGCATAAATGTAACTTAGGTTTAATAGTTAAATTGTAAAAGGAAGGAAATGGGCCTATTCTGAATTTGGACGAGAATACGTGATATGAACCACGAAGCAAGAAAAACAGGTTTCGTTTGGTTTATACTCGTATTCATGTTCAGCCAATCAGGCATAGATTTAGTATCACCTGATCCCCCTCCTCTATTCTTATTTAATCAGGTTCTTAAATATAAAGTAGTTTTTAAATAGTAACAGAATAATATAAATTAGCAATTAAATACCAGAAAATAGGCCAATAAAGTTAGTGTATCACCTATGGACTAAAGCCCCCAGTAAAGAATAAAGCCCCAATTTTTATAGGTGAAAAAAGTCTTATTTAATAATTTATTATTATATTTGGTTCTGTAAAGCAAAAAACAAGAATTATATTTGGTACTGCAAAGCAAAAAACAAGAATGCCCGGATAGATCAACTGTACGCACTTGACGATTTGGTAGGTTTAGTCGTGATATTTTCGTTAAAACTAACGAAAATATCACGACTTAACCTAACCAATCATGAAGGGTGTACAGTTGACCTAACCGGGCATTCAATTAATTTAACCAGTTGGTTAATTTTAATGTTAAAAAAAATATAGGAGCAAGTGTAGTTTACGTCCCCATGTAGTGCCTAGTGTAGCTTACGTTCCCCTGCATTATCCTAGTGTAGTTTGCGTTCCCCAACTTTGTCCGCATATACCAAATCAAATAAAAATAAATTGATAAATAAAAAATAAATTGATAAATTCATTTAAAAAATATCTCCTAAAGATCCTAGTGTAGTTTACGTTCCCCAACTTTGACCTAGTGCAGTTTGTGTCCCCTTTTGCGTCAAGGGGACGTAAACTACATTTGCTCCAAAATATATATACGAGGATACTTCACTAAGTATCCGCACTTTTTATTTTAGTGATAATATAGTATATATAATATATACTCGTAATAACGAGCCAAACTGAGCTCAAGAGGCTTATTTAGGCTAGCAACAGTATAGGCTTATTTAGGCTAGCAACAGTATAGGCTTATTTAGGCTACTCGTGGCTGTCACATATCGTACGAATTGTGAGCATGTCTGCGCCGCTTTCAATTTGTACTCAGGAAGAACAGAGATCCGTGGTTCGTTTTTTGTAGGCAGAAGGTGTGAAAGGAGCTGAAATTCACACACGTTATGTGCTTAGTATGGGAATAATGCGTTACCACGTAGAAGTGTGAATGAGTGGATTCAAATGTTCAAGGAAGTTCGGACATGTGTGACATGCTCAGCGCTCAGGACGACCGTCAACATCAACCAGTGGTGACAAGCAGGAAGAAGCCAGAGCCATGATTTTCGATGACAGAAGATTAACAATTAAAAAAATTGCATCTTCATTAGACATCAGTCAAGGGTTAGCCTATTCGATAGTTCATGACATTCTTGGCTTTCACAAGGCTTGTGCAAGATGGGTGCCCAAACAGTTGACAGAAGAGCACAAGTGTAATCGTATGGATGTCTGCTCTTGTCTTTTGGCGCGGTATCACAATGAAGGTGAAAACTTTTTGAAGCACATTATCACTGAAGATGAAACCTGGAGCCATCACAATGAACTAGAAAGCAAACGACAGAGCATACATTGGAAGCATCCAACATCTCCCGTTGCAAGGAAGTTCAAAGCGCAGCCGTCAGCAGGTAAAGTTATGCTAACACTGTTTTGGGATACACGAGGCCCTATCCTTGAACATTATCTAAAGCGTAGAACTACAGTAACAAGTACATCGTATTCTGACATGCTTCGGAATGAGTTAAAGCAAGCAATTCGCACAAAACGGAGAGGGAGATTGTCAGAAGGTGTTATTCTGTTACACGACAATGCGCGCCCTCATACCGCTGCACAGACTAGAAAATGCCTTCAAGAACTTAAATTTGAAGTTCTCGACCATCCAGCCTACATTCCAGACCTGGCACCTTCGGATTTTACCTGTTTGTACCACTAAAAGACGCTTTGAGAGGTCAGCGATTCCAAGGCGATGATAACCTGAAGGAGGTGGTGCATGACTGGCTACGCACATAGCCAAAAACATTCTTTTGTGATGGCATTAGGAAGCTTGTAGATCGCTGGACTAAGTGTATTGAGAAACAGGGAGACTATGTTGAGAAGTGATGTGTTTCTAATCTATCAGATGTGAAAATAAAATTGTGAAAATAAAAAGTGCGGATGCTTATTGAATTACCCTCGTGTGTGTGTATATATATATTATATATATATATATATATATGATGAATAAAACCACGAAGGAAAGGAAACACAGAATGATCTCAAGCGCTTTCGTCTAATGACATCCTCAGGAACATTGAAGTACATAAAAAGTTACAGCCTATATATAGGTTACAGAAAAAAAATATATATTTATATATATATATATATATACATATATATACAATAAACGGAGAATTAAAAATAAAAATTAAACATTAAAGGATTGTGGGAGGAGCATACAAATTTGTAAGGAAAAACTACCGATTTTTAGCACAAGATTAAATGAATTGTTTCCAACCAATGTTATAGATAATTAAAAAAAAAAAATACAAATTTATACTGGAAATCTGCCCAGGTTTTAGCACTCTGCCCTTCTTGTTTAAGTTCGATATATATAAAAATAAATTGAAAAATAAAAGTTATTAGAGTAGCGTACAAGTTTACCAAAGATTTAGCGTTCTACCCTTCTTATCTAAATCTGTTCTGAAGTAATTCAAAACAACAGGATCGAGTTGAAAAAGACCTTTGCTTATGTTGAAGTTATTTGTAAGTTGGATAATGGCAGACTCAAGAATATTTCTATTAACAATGTTGCTAGAGTGAAATAAAACTGAAGCATTATTCCAATCAGTACATTGGGATAACTCTGACAAATGGACAAAAAGGGCACTGGACGACTGTCCTGTTCTAACGGAATATTGATGCTGTTTTATACGTGTGTGCAAATCCTTTCCCGTATGACCTATGTAAAAGGAATCACATTGTTTACAACCAATTTTATAGATAATGCCTGAATTATTGGTAGGGCTATTTTTTACTATGATATTTTTCACAATATTGTTATATGAAAATACTACATTAATATCCAAAAGTTTAAGTACATTAGCAATGCCTAAAAAGCCCGGGAAAAATGGAAGTACTGAAATATTCTTTGACAAAGTACGAGTGTTATTATTCACATGATAGAAAGTTCGTTTTGCCTTGTTGAGACAAGATTCCATAAACGCAGATGGATAACACAGATCACTTCCAATACCGTTGATTTTTTCCAATTCGGCATCGATGTATTCCGGACTGGCGATCCTAAGGGCGCAGAGAAACATTGAAGAAAAAATGGCCTTCTTAGTCGGGGTGTCATGTCCCGAGTAAAAGTGTACGTAGGACAAATTGTTTGTTTTTTCCGATAGATACTAAACTTAAAACCTGGGCTTTCCCTATGTACACGCACATCCAAAAACGGGATTGAGTTGTTTTGTTCCACTTCTAAAGTAAACTTAATGGAGGGAGTTGATCATTTAACTGAAGGAGGAAGTTATCCAGGTCACGATTCATGGGCCAGATACACAAAATATCGTCGACGTACCGCAACCAAGGGATGCCAACCCCCAGGATTCTCGGAATGTAAGTAATTTCGAAAAACTCCATATAAATATTGGAGAGGAGGGGCGACAATGGGTTGCCCATGGCCATCCCAAAAACTTGTTGATAATACTCGTTATTGAAAGTGAATTTACAGTCTTTGATGCAAAGCTTAATAAGTTCCAAAACAATGTGTGAAGGTAGGGGCAGGTCATACTTATGTAATTCTCGGGAGAGAAAGTCAAGCATATCGTCAATCGGCACTTTTGTAAACAATGAACAAACGTCAAAACTGATCAATCTATCGCTGGTTTCAGTACGTGCATTATTCAATTTTTCAGTAAGATCCATGGAATTTTTTACATGTGAATCAGAGATAGTTCCGAGAATGGGGGACAAGACTTTAACAAGCCATTTGCAGAGTTTATAAGTAATAGAGCCCACCGAGCTAATAATAGGGCGCGTACTGAAACCAACGATAGATTGATCAGTTTTGACGTTTGTTCATTGTTTACAAAAGTGCCGATTGACGATATGCTTGACTTTCTCTCCCGAGAATTACATAAGTATGACCTGCCCCTACCTTCACACAATTTAGGGCGGGTCGTACTCAGGTGATAACATGAATCTGAAGGAAATCCTACCATCAGGGGTGTCTAAATTATGTGTTTTTACATGGGGAATTCAAATATGAGCTTCTTTTTTGGATAGGATAACTCTAACCTACATCATTTTATATTTCTAAATTGCCAATTTTACCCTTTTGAACCCCTTTATAATATATTAAAAAATATAAGGTAAATCATTTATATTGACAAGGCCAAATCAACTTTACATATTTATTAATAGGTGAACTGCATGTATATCACTGGATATAATTACAAAGATCATTCTCCTGACATCTTGAACTTTGCCAGGTTGCACAAATCCTGCTTTGACTCAGACTTGGACATCAGCTTCCTGCTGGTCTCCTGAGCCCTGATCCCTCCATCCCTCTTTTCCTGTGAGAAGTACTTAGCAGAAGCCTCAGTCACCATTTTAACAACCCTCTCAATGCTTTGTGTGTGGCAAGGCCAGTTGCGCACCTCCATGGGGGTGTTGATGAAGTTTTTCACCTCTGAGGTGCTTAGAGAGCAGGTGAGAGGTGGCTCTGACACACCTTCTGACCAGCTGATCAAGTCACCGATGCTGGAAGCATCACAATTGATGTCAGGTGTCCTTCTGCTCCTAACAGAGGAGTCCCCCAGCTGAGTGTCCGGGTCCCCCTCTCCCCTGATGGCCAGGATTCTCTCCACCCCTTCAATCCTCTCCTTCTGATCCTCAGAGCAGAGTAGTGTTTGGAGGATGACTTCACTGTGGGCATACCAAGCAGATCTTCTCACAGTTGGCATCACAATATCCAGCACCTCCTTTCTCTGGGACTTGAGGCAGTCCAGCTGAAAGAGGATGTGCCTAGGCCCTTCGATCCAGGAGTGCTTGACCTTCACGTTGAACCAACATGGGTAATACACTCCAATGATGAATTCCACAATGAATTGCAGAATCTTCAGGTTCTTTCCTTTAAGTCCGTGCTTTGACACCCAGAGCCTGAGAAGTCTGTTCGCTGTGGTGAGCCAGCGGCTGTGGTTTACTGGTCCTATCTCTAACAGAGCTAGCCCTGCAGGAAGTACTCCATCCCTGACTGCACAGACAATTTTATAGCCATAGTATTGATCAGTTGAGAGATCTTGAATGACCTTTTCAGGAAGCTTGATCAGTGGAGGGCCAACAGAGATTCGGGTGAAGTTTGGATTGATATCAAAGTCTGTAGCAGAATCAAGGAGCTTTCCTATTGGCCCGGATAATTTTTTGTCTGACAGAGTAGGGCCATCAAGGTCAACAATGAGATGGCGCAGGGGAAGTTCAACAGTGTGCAGGTTGCACACCAACCAGACCAGCTTTCTTCCCAGGTGCAGCTCCAGCTTCCGCATTACTCCAGCTTTCACACCAGTGTTGACATTTGTTGAGTCTCCTCCAATGGCCAACAAGGTCTTATCATAACCCCTCTCTTTCAGCCAGGCAAACAGGACCTTAGCAATCTTCTCCGCATGTGACTCCTCTTTAGTTGCTTTCTCTGCTCAATGTATCACTATAATATGCGTAGAAATAGCTTTTTCTAAAATATAACAGAATAATACTCACATGTGAACAGTAACAAAAAAAATATCAGTAGATAATCACTAAATCTATCCCCTCACTGCAAGCCGAGGTGGTAAAATAGCTTCATAAATCATGAGTCACTTCAAATATTTCACAAAACGTTTTAGAATGTTCTGAAACGTTACATTCTAGCCTCTGAGAAAGGTGGCTCAGAAAATGGCCTTATGCGCGCCAGAAAACCGTCAAAATATTTCATATACCAAACTGTATGATAATTACAATTAAGTGGAATGGCACACCTTTTTATTTGAGTATTTAAATATTATTATTATTATATGAATTACATTATATGTGTTTATATGAATTAGTTAGAACAATGCTCTTTGAGAGATAACGTGAGCAGCCATGATAGAAAACGTGAGAAGACATATTCTTGGGTAACTACAATAGTAAAATAATCAACAATTTAATAATAATCAACTGCAAAATGATGTAGGTTAGGGTTATCAGAATTAAATATTTTCTTCAGAATTGTGTTCTATACACCAAAATATGTCATTTGAACACCCCTCTCCATTGATTTAAAAAAAATGCATAGTATGACCCGCCCTATCACACATTGTTTTGGAACTTATTAAGCTTTGCATCAAAGACTGTAAATTCACTTTCAATAACGAGTATTATCAACAAGTTTTTGGGATGGCCATGGGCAACCCATTGTCGCCCCTCCTCTCCAATATTTATATGGAGTTTTTCGAAATTACTTACATTCCGAGAATCCTGGGGGTTGGCATCCCTTGGTTGCGGTACGTCGACGATATTTTGTGTATCTGGCCCATGAATCGTGACCTGGATAACTTCCTCCTTCAGTTAAATGATCAACTTCCCTCCATTAAGTTTACTTTAGAAGTGGAACAAAACAACTCAATCCCGTTTTTGGATGTGCGTGTACATAGGGAAAGCCCAGGTTTTAAGTTTAGTATCTATCGGAAAAAACAAACAATTTGTCCTTCAATGTTTCTCCGCGCCCTTAGGATCGCCAGTCCGGAATACATCGATGCCGAATTGGAAAAAATCAACGGTATTGGAAGTGATCTGTGTTATCCATCTGCGTTTATGGAATCTTGTCTCAACAAGGCAAAACGAACTTTCTATCATGTGAATAATAACACTCGTACTTTGTCAAAGAATATTTCAGTACTTCCATTTTTCCCGGGCTTTTTAGGCATTGCTAATGTACTTAAACTTTTGGATATTAATGTAGTATTTTCATATAACAATATTGTGAAAAATATCATAGTAAAAAATAGCCCTACCAATAATTCAGGCATTATCTATAAAATTGGTTGTAAACAATGTGATTCCTTTTACATAGGTTAGACGGGAAAGGATTTGCACACACGTATAAAACAGCATCAATATTCCGTTAGAACAGGACAGTCGTCCAGTGCCCTTTTTGTCCATTTGTCAGAGTTATCCCAATGTATTGATTGGAATAATGCTTCAGTTTTATTTCACTCTAGAAACATTGTTAATAGAAATATTCTTGACCATTATCCAACTTACAAATAACTTCAACATAAGCAGAGGTCTTTTTCAACTCGATCCTGTTGTTTTGAATTCCTTCAGAACAGATTTAGATAAGAAGGGTAGAACGCTAAATCTTTGGTAAACTTGTACGCTACTCTAATAACTTTTATTTTCCAATTTATTTTTATATATATCGAACTTAAACAAGAAGGGCAGAGTGCTAAAACCTGGGCAGATTTCCAGTATAAATTTGTATTTTTTTTTTTATCTATAACATTGGTTGGAAACAATTCATTTAATCTTGTGCTAAAAATTGGTAGTTTTTCCTTACAAATTTGTATGCTCCTCCCACAATCCTTTAATGTTTAATTTTAATTTTTAATTCTCCGGTTATTGTATATATACAGAGTCATGCAAGAAGTAAATAGACACCCTTAATTTTATGGTAAAATGTATGCATCCAAATTTTTTTGCCATTATTATGACTAATATTCGCTTCCTTTTTTTAGATTGTAATATACCCATCCTAGAACATGCCTCGAACACAAGATATAGCTGCACGTCCATAATAACCAAGCTGATGAAGATAGTTTACTGCTGTTCTTGGGCTAATTTTGAGTTTTTCTGCCACTTCTGAAGCTTTTAAACGAGGGTTGTTCTCAACAGATCTTCGAACAAAACGAAGACATCTGTCAGAAGGAACCAGGTCGACCAGGTCGTGATTCAATTGATGTTTTGCCCTTTTCTTTAAATTGGACTATTATTCTGTTAACAGTAGAAAGGGGTATTCCGAGATTCCTAGCTATTTGTCGCTGGGACAGTCCACCCTCAGATTGACCAACAATCCGTCCTCGTTGAAAGTCAGAAATTTCTTTGGAATCTTGTGTTCGAGGCATGTTCTAGGATGGGTATATTACAATCTAAAAAAAGGAAACGAATATTAGTCATAATAATGGCAAAAAAATTTGGATGCATACATTTTACCATAAAATTAAGGGTGTCTATTTACTTCTTGCATGGCTCTGTATACAGGGGTTAGACAAAATAATATGAACACCCGCCGATTTCACCGGTTATCTTTACAGACTGCTCAGACACAAAGTAAACGGTCAAATGACTGGCAAACCTATTTAAATGCGTAACAGAGAGTGTATACGTCATGTTATAACCCTCACGTTGTTTTTACAGATCTGAGTGAATTACGAATTAGCAGTTATGAAAGACCTGTCAGACTTCCAAAGAGGGCAAATTGTCGGAGCGCGGATGGCTGGTGCATCGGTGACGAAAACCGCTCAGATGTTCAATGTATCCAGAGGAACTGTCTCTATGGTCATGTCTGCATACCAAAACCATGGAAAGACAAGCACCGACAAATGCAATAGTGGACGCAAGAAGAAGCTGTGTGATCGAGACCGCCGGGTGCTAAAGCGTATTGTGACAAAGAACCATAAGACCACAGCTCCAAAAGTGACTGCAGAGCTTAACCAGCATCTTGCAAGCCCGGTATCGACCAGAACTGTACGTCGCGAGCTCCATGGAGCTGGATACCATGGGAGGGCTGCAATTGCCAAACCCTTCCTTTCGCACATCAACATTGAGCGGCGCAGAAAATGGTGTAATGACCATAAGAATTGATCAATGGACCGGTGGAAGAATGTAGTCTACTCCGACGAATCCTCCTTTACGCTATTTCCATGTTCCGGTCGAGTTTACGTCTGGAGACAGCCTAAAGATGCTTATGACCCCGACTGCCTGACCCCAACCGTTAAGCATGGAGGCGGATCTGTGATGGTTTTGGCAGCAATATCGTGGAATACTCTTGGCCCAGCTGTAGTACTGCATGGTAGGGTTAACGCCCAGGTCTATCTGTCAATATTGGCTGACCAGGTCCATCCCATGGTCCAAACGCTGTTTCCCAATGGCGGCGCCGTCTTCCAGGATGATAATGCACCAATCCACACCGCTGGGGTCGTTAAAAACTGGTTTGAAGAGCATGTTAGTGAAGTAGAACGCTTGGATTGGCCTCCACAATCCCTGGATCTTAACATTATCGAGCATCTGTGGTGTCAGTTGAAGCAGCAGGTCAGAAGCCGATTCCCACCGCCGGCGTCTTTGGAGGAACTGGAGCAGGGTTTGCTCGAAGAATGGCTCAGGATTCCTCTAGCCACTGTCCAAAAGCTGTATGACTCAATTCCCCGACGCATTGCAGCTGTTATTGCCGCTAAAGGAGGACCAATCCCATATTAAGAATAAAAACCGCCATTTATCAAGGTGTTCATATTATTTTGTCCAACCCCTGTATATATATATATATATATATATATATATATTTTTTTTTTTCTGTAACCTATATAAGGCTGTAATTCTTTATGTACTTCAGTGTTCCTGAGGATGTCATTAGACGAAAGCGCTTGAGCACCATTCTGTGTTTCCTTTCCTTCGTGGTTTTATTCATCATAAAAATTTTTCACGTGTTACTTTCGTGAAATAATTTTCATATATATATATATAATTAATTAATATAATTTATTATATATATAAATAATGGAAACCAACAAAGAAAAAGAAAAATGATTCCAATTCCTTTCGTGTATTCAGAAGTACACCTCATTAGGGACTACATTCCCTGATGAGGTGTACTTCTAAATACACAAAAAGCCTTGAAATCATTTTTCGTTTTCCTTTGCATCATTCATTCAATTCACGTGTTTAATCGTGAAATTCATCCCATATATATATATAGATCGTGCGCTGTGCTTTGATTAGTACTTTGAACGCATATATATATATATATATATATATATATATATATATATGAAAATTATTTCACGAAAGTAACACGTGAAAAATATTTATGATGAATAAAACCACGAAGGAAAGGAAACACAAAAAGGTGCTCAAGCGCTTTCGTCTAATGACATCCTCAGGAACACTGAAGTACATAAAAGGTTACGGCCTATATATAGGTTACAGAAAGAAAAAAAAAGAATAAATAACATACATACACACAAACATACATATATATATATATATATACACACACATATCTACACACATACATACATATATATATATATATGCAATAAACGGAGAAGTAAAAATAAAAATTAAAAATTAAAGATTAGAGGATTAACAAAAAGGCATACAGATTTGTAAGGAAAAATATCGTTTTTTTGCACAAGATCAAATGAATTAAAAATACGAATTTATACTGGAAATCTACCCGGGTTTTAACACTTTGCCTTTTAGAGTCAAGTTTCGATATATATAAAAATAAAATGAAGATTAAAAGTTAATAAAGTAGCGTACAAGTTTACCAAAGATTTAGCGTCCTACCCTTTTTATCTAAATTTGTTTTGAAGGAATTCAAAACAACAGGATCGAGTTGAAAAAGACCTTTGCTTATGTTGAAGTTATTTGAAAGTTGGATAATGGCAGACTCAAGAATATTTCTATTAACAATGTTGCTAGAATGAAATAAAACTGAAGCATTATTCCAATCAATACAGTGGGATAACTCTGACAAATGGACAAAAAGAGCACTGGACAACTGTCCTGTTCTAACGGAATATTGATGCTGTTTTATACGTGTGTGCAAATCCTTTCCCGTCTGACCTATGTAAAAGGAATCACATTGTTTACACCCAATTTTATAGATAATGCCTGAATTATTGGTAGGCTATTTTTTACTGATATTTTTCACAATATTGTTATATGAAAATACTACATTAATATCCAAAAGTTTAAGTACATTAGCAATGCCTAAAAAGCCCGGGAAAAATGGAAGTACTAAAATATTTTTTGACAAAGTACGAGTGTTATTATTGACACGATAAAAGTTCGTTTTGCCTTGTTGAGACAAGATTCCATAAACGCAGATGGGTAACACAGATCACTTCTGGCCCATGAATCGTGACCTGGATAACTTCCTCCTTCAGTTAAATGATCAAGTCCCCTCCATTAAGTTTACTTTAGAAGTGGAACAAGACAATTCAATCCCATTTTTGGATGTGCGGGTACATAGGGAAAGCCCAGGTTTTAAGTTTAGTATCTATCGGAAAACAACAAACAATTTGTCCTACGTACACTTTTACTCGGGACATGACACCTCCATTAAGAAGGCCATTTTTTCATCAATGTTTCTCCGCGCCCTTAGGATCGCCAGTCCGGAATACATCGATGCCGAATTGGAAAAAATCAACGGTATTGGAAGTGATCTGTGTTACCCATCTGCGTTTATGGAATCTTGTCTCAACAAGGCAAAACGAACTTTCTATCGTGTCAATAATAACACTCGTACTTTGTCAAAAAATATTTTAGTACTTCCATATTTCCCGGGCTTTTTAGGCATTGCTAATGTACTTAAACTTTTGGATATTAATGTAGTATTTTCATATAACAATATTGTGAAAAATATCAGTAAAAATAGCCTACCAATAATTCAGGCATTATCTATAAAATTGGGTGTAAACAATGTGATTCCTTTTACATAGGTCAGACGGGAAAGGATTTGCACACACGTATAAAACAGCATCAATATTCCGTTAGAACAGGACAGTTGTCCAGTGCTCTTTTTGTCCATTTGTCAGAGTTATCCCACTGTATTGATTGGAATAATGCTTCAGTTTTATTTCATTCTAGCAACATTGTTAATAGAAATATTCTTGAGTCTGCCATTATCCAACTTTCAAATAGCTTCAACATAAGCAAAGGTCTTTTTCAACTCGATCCTGTTGTTTTGAATTCCTTCAAAACAAATTTAGATAAAAAGGGTAGGACGCTAAATCTTTGGTAAACTTGTACGCTACTTTATTAACTTTTAATCTTCATTTTATTTTTAATATATCGAAACTTGACTCTAAAAGGCAAAGTGTTAAAACCCGGGTAGATTTCCAGTATAAATTTGTATTTTTAATTCATTTGATCTTGTGCTAAAAATCGATATTTTTCCTTACAAATCTGTATGCCTTTTTGTTAATCCTCTAATCTTTAATTTTTAATTTTTATTTTTTCTTCTCCGTTTATTGCATATATATATATATATATATATGTATGTGTGTAGATATGTGTATATATATATATATATATATATATATATATATGTATGTTTGTGTGTATGTATGTTATTTATTTATTTTTTTTTTTTCTGTAACCTATATATAGGCCGTAACCTTTTATGTACTTCAGTGTTCCTGAGGATGTCATTAGACGAAAACGCTTGAGCACCTTTTTGTGTTTCCTTTCCTTCGTGGTTTTATTCATCATATATATATATATATATATATATATATATATATGCAAAACTAACTTTGATATACCGCTTGAAATTGTTTATATCCACCTGAAGATCAATGCCCCCTGTGTAAGCTACCTGAAGAGTGGAGACCCTCAGTCGCGTGAGGAGCTCTAGTCTTCAGGTGATCCAAGTTAGTTAAGTAATACAGAAAAGTCGGAAATAATAAAAATTAGTGAAGTCATGTATTAATTCCTGTCTTTTAAGTTTTAGGTTATTAAATAATAATATAAAAAAAACAAAATTCCAAGCGAGATTGGAACGCATGTTTTCAATTCATCAATCAGAGCCCGTGGGAAGTAGAACCTATATTAAGATGAGTTCATAAGAGAAAATTAACTTCATTGTCGGCTAGGGATACCGACGAAAGAATCCTCGGAGCAAGTGTAGTTTACGTTCCCCTGTGGTGCCTAGTGTAGTTTACGTTCTCCTACATTATCCTAGTGTAGTTTGCGTTCCCCCAACTTTGTCCGCGTATACCTAATCAAATAAAACGTTAAAACTAACGAAAAATATTACGATTTAACCTAACCAATCGTCAATGTATATATATATATATATATATATATATATATATATATATATATATATATATATACACACACAATTTGACGATTGGTTAGGTTAAGTGGTAATATTTTCGTTAGTTTTAGTGTTTTATTTGATGGATTCATTTAAAAAATGTCTCCTAAAGATCCTAGTGCAGTTTACGTTCCCTAACTTTGACCTAGTGTAGTTTGTGTCCCCTTTTGCGACAGGGAGACGTAAACTACACTTGCTCCAAATCTTCTATCCGAGCCCTAGGCTTTTTATTCATGGCTATATCATTTTAAAGGCCTACTTAATTTTTCGGTGAAGGCTTAACCTTGTATCTTAAATTGTATAACGTAAGTGTAAAGTTAAATTAATTTGTGAGCATAAGATTGAAAGTATAAAACCTCGTTAAAAACCCCCGAACCCCGAACCCTTCAGTTTATCTAAATGTCATTTTCTCGTTTGAGAGTCCGAAATATAATAAGGTTTTGACTAGAAAATAAAATGATGCCAAATACTCACAGAACATAACTGTTTTGCTCTCAATCATCTCCATATAGTTTCGAAAGAGAGAGAAAAAACACACATGGATCCACCAAATGAAATAATTAAATAGCGGGTGTTTCGTCATTCAAAAAATGTAAATTATTCTCAGATTGCATTCTTAAAAAAATATTGCGAAAAACAAATATTAAATATATTTAAAAATAAAAAAAAAATCTTCGTACACCTTTTTTTCTTTAGGTTTTCTGAAATAAAATCTACACTGCCTCTGGCAAATATTTTCCAAGTTTTCTCATTTTTAAATAAAAGATAGCAAAAAATTTTTAAGTTTTTACTAAAAAATATTAAATGTAATTTTTGAAAATGAACAAAAGCAGTTTCATCTTCCGAGATTATATAATTAAACAACTTATATATATAGGGTGAACCAAATGTAGGTGGACAGTAAATGATAACGTTTATTTTGAGAATACATATTTAATTTTTTTGTATACTATAATACAAAATAAAATTTAAATAAATTTAGTTATAATATTTAATATAATAAAACACAAACACCATAGTTATAATGAACACCATAGTTATAATATAATATAACACAAACCGTATTCAACCTACTGTCCACCTACTTTTGGTTCACCGTGTATATATATATATATATATGAAAATTATTTCACGAAAGTAACACGTGAAAAATATTTATGATGAATAAAACCACGAAGGAAAGGAAACAGAATGGTGCTCAAGCGCTTTCGTCTAATGACATCCTCAGGAACACTGAAGTACATAAAGAGTTACAGCCTATATATAGGTTACAGAAAAAAAAGAAAATATATATATACAATATATATTCGCTCCGATTGTGTAGTGGTTAGCGTCGCTGACTACGAATCCACTGGCCCCGGGATTGAGACTCGGTGATGACAGGCAACGCGCAGCAAAACCCAGCTGTTCATCCTTCCACACAATAAAATAATTGGTTGGTAGGTAAATGGGTACCCTGGGTAGCCTAGTGGTTAAGACGCTGGGCTGCTGGTGGGGCGTTGTTCGGATTCCACGTTAAACTGTAAGTGTAAGGTGGAGTGACAAGCTTGACCTTCGTCAGAATGAACGTTTCGGGCGGAAGCAAAACCAAGGTTATATGCATTCAAAACCAAAGTTTTATATATATATATATATATATATATATATATATATATATATATATATATATCCTTTTTCCTATAAGCTATATATATCTGAGTATCGCAAATTCTGTGTCGTCGGTTGAGACATGACGTATCATATATAACTTATATATACCTCGTTACCCTCGTTGCTGGTGGCCCCGCCTCTTGGCCTGGCTTGGTAGAGGAGCGAAATATATATATAGAGTGGAATGACTTATCCGTATTCATGAATAAGTTATTAAATTCAATGTATTGGCATAAAATGCTGTAAATGTACAACTTTTTCAGCTTCTTTCGATTAATATACACGACATTTCACCACACTGAACTTTTTTTCTTAAGGTTTTCCCTCTTGTTTTTGAGACAATTGTTAGTGTTGATATAAACCATGATAATATTGAAGTATAAAAAGTTATTAATTTTTTACGACCGAAACTTTAAACGTGCAGTGAGCGTCGAAAGCTTAAAAGGTTTGTCCTCCTGCCAGAGAGAAAGGACTTCTGAGCACTGAACGCGACTAAGAGAGCAAGATGTCCGAAAAGATATGCCTCGTTACAAACTAAACCAAACGAGAATGAGTGATATTATAACTCTTCGTGGTTAAGATCCGAAGTATACCGAGAGCACTGCTGCAAATCCATTACAAAGGAAAGATAGAAGGACTTAAGTTATTAAGAACGAGGAAGGAAAGTTGAGAGAGAGAGAGAGAGAGAGAGAGGAGAGAGAGAGAGAGAGAGACGACAAAAGGAAAGTTTAAGGAGATTCGAAAGAAATCGTAATCCAAATAATCTGATTAAGTTAATTATATAAAGACTGAATGCTGGGTGCTCATCCTTATACATTGTGTACAAAATGAATGGAATTCAAAATATATCGCCTAAATCTCCTTTTCTTAGTCTATATAAATCTCTCTCTCTCTCTCTCTCTCTCTCTCTCTCTCTCTCTCTCTCTGTATATATATATACCGGGTGGACCAAAAAACTATTACCCAACTTTTGAAAAAAATATTGTGACTCACCCTGTATATTGATCTTACTGCTGAGGCCGTATGTTGTACCCATACTTTACTCTTTCAAACGCTGGCTTTGAATCTAGATTCAACGCCCCAGGAGTAGAGGTACAGGCTCACAACTGGAAGGAGGTATCAGAATATGGTGCTCAATTGAAAGGCGGTCAAAGTCAGCAACTGATACTTTCAGATGACAGTCAGTTTCTCATAAATAATTAATTTTCTTAATTTTTACACAAAATAATTAATTTATTTTTCCTTTTTCATTTCAGACCATCATTCTGCTATAGTTGGTGAACAAGTTATAACATAATGAAATACTCTTTGGAAGATGAAGCATTGATATTGAACCTGCGTAAGGAGAAACACTGGGGTGCAAAACGAATGAAGAAAGAGTTTCCAAATAAACGATGGACGATACCTGGACTTCAATATCTCCTAAAAAAATCGATATCACAGGGTCGACCAAACGAAAAGAAGGCAGTGGAAGGCCAAAAACATCACGCACTGAGGAAAATATTGACACGGTTTTATCCATGATATGCAGTCAAGAAGAACGGCCCAACACCCACAAGTCCATTAGAGAAATTTAAAAAACTACTGGTATTTATCGTTCTTGTGTTCGTCGTATAGTAAAAGATGATCTGGGTCTTAAATGTTTTAAAAGAGTCGAAGTTCATAAGCTCTGTGCATCAAATAAGCAAACAGGAGTTGAAAAATGTTGTGCTTTGTTAGATCGATTCCCAGACAGAGAAGTGTCGAAAATATGGTTCAGCGACGAGAAGACCTTTACGGTTGCTTCAACAATAAACACACAAAATGACCGAGTTTATGGAAGACAAGACAAAAAAATCTACCAGTCTAGATTGACTTTGTAGGGAATGTCCGCATTTTTCTCAAAAAGTCATGGTTTCCATCTTTATTTCAAAGTTAGGAAAGTCAGAGATTGTTTTTGTTGATCAAAATGCCAAAATCACTGCTGCTTATTACCAAGAAAAAATCCTTGATGCGGTACTGCCGTCGATAAGGGAGAAGTCAAAGTTGCAAGCGTGCATTGATAATGGAAGGAGGGCACATTCCGCATAATCTTGGACTCAATTAGGTAACTGTATAGAAACAGAAAGTTTTTCTACCAGTGTCTGTATAACAGCGAATTACAAAATAATGGTTACAGTTAGCAAAAATCCAACTTCACCACGAGATAGATGATATTGGTTGTATATTGATTGATAGATGTATATTGATGTGTATTGTATATTGTATATTGATACAATATATTGTATATTGATAGATGTATATTGATTGTACAAATAACATTTGATAAAGGTAAAATTATATTGTTCAAAATCAGGGTAATAGTTTTTTGGCCCACCCTGTATATATATATATTATATATGCCTTTATCCGTTTTATAAACACATGTGAACAAAAATGTATTGGATTGTAAAAAGCATGTGCAAGTAGAAGAGAGCATACGTACATACGGAAAAATAACATCAAAATAAAACATGGAACAGAAAAGTTAGAGAAAAACCAGAGAATACAAAAGGAAAATATTTTCCATTCCATTTTAACTCCTTTTCTATTTATGTTTCTTTAAATTCGGCTGGAAAAACGAAGAAAGGGAAACACCTTCTCTCTTCTTATTTTCCTCTTTTCTTCTACTACGACTACTACTGCTACTACTATTATTATTACTACTACTATTACTTATTCTTATTCCCTGCTTTCTTCTTCTTCTTCTTCTTCTTCTTTTGCTTCTTCTGTAGGTGCAACAAAGATCGCTGGAGCCCATTAACGTAATGGGCAAGTCCGGCTTTCTTGATGGCATTTGTCGTCCGAAAACAGAGATGTTGGATTCTTTCGATTTGAAGTTTGGGTCTCGAATTTCGCAATGTTTTCGAGTATCTGAATTTTCTCTTTTTACTTTTTCGTTTTTGCTTCTATTTCTCTCTTTCGTTTTTATTAAGTTCCTTCTTCATAATTCTACTTCGTAATTCGTTTCTATCGTATGATTACCTTCTAATCATTTATTTTCATTTTGTTTAAAAGGACATACCGAATGTTTACTTTTATGTCCCCTTGGGAAAATTTAGAGCACCTTACTACCGACATCGTATTATGGAGAAATATTGCAGGTTCTTTCAGCTTTGCTGCAATTCATTGTTTTAATGTCGTATATATATAAAAATTTGTGTGTGTGTGTGTGTGTGTGTGTGGTGTGTGTGTGTGTGTGTGTGGTAAATGAGTATAAGGAGGTCGAGTATGTAATAATTCATTGATGAAGTGGGGTAATAGTTGTTTGTGAGATTACACTTTTGGTACTTCAGAACATTAAAAAATTTATATAAAAAAATCTGCCGGAAAAAAGATATGTTAACCCTGATTAGGTTAGGTTAGTTAAGGTTTGGTTAGGTTAGGCTAGCTTAGCGAGCACCTCACTGTTTAATGACTTAAAAGAAAACAATCTTTGAGGTCTCATTTGCGTCGCAAAAACTTATTACGCCTTTCTTGGTCCGATGGCAGTAATTTAGGGTTAGGCTAAATTAAGTTCGGTTAATTAGTTTATTAGATATATGGATTTCGAAGAGTCGGTGTCTCGCTTATGTGGAGGTACCGTGTTTTTTATATCTCATGGTGAATGGACGCTTTGTTCCCGCTCTCTGTTATTACTAAAATAACTAGTGAATATCAGTTCGGCAGTAAATTCTGTCTACACCAACGTGTTTATAACATGTCAGTGAATACGTGAAAATAATTTATTAAGTGAAGGTTGGTACATTATAGCGTACACAAATAAAAAAATAACTGAAATTAATTCAAACGAAATAAAAGACTCAGTGAAGGTCTACACGTGAACTCAAAGGCAAGGAGGAAAATGGTCATGAAGCAGGACAAGAGCAGATTTTGAGACGAAATTAGAAATAGAGGAAAGGGAGAAAAATGAGGGAAAACTATGGCCAAAAATACGAAAAAACTGTGTAAAATGCTGTAAATCCAGTGTAATAAACGGAATTTAATATGATTATTTTTAATGATTTAATTAATTTGATCGTTAATTAATGTTTTAAAATTATCACTGTGTATAACGGTTATTTTTTTTTTTAAACAAACTCTGTTTAGGTTAAAAAGCGACTTGAGAGAGAGGAATTGGTCGTTTTAAAAGGTAGCTAGTCATGTAAAGGCATACAGATATAGTTCTCTTTCAACTAACAGCAGAGCGTATAGCAGTGTGCATTAAGTGTCTTTTCGCGGAGCATTTTTGTACACAAGAATTCAGATTCCTTCCTTTTGCCTTTTGTTTTAGGTGCAGAATATTATAAAATTTGCAGAGCAAAATTATAAAGAGCGTGAATTCCAGATAACATAATACCGATCATGTAAGTCAATTTCTCTCTCTCTCTCGTAGTTAAATTAACAGTTAATTCAAAAGTCCTACCCTTAAATTAAAAAGTATCAGTTAATAAACGCTTTAGGAAGAAAACGCTGTATCTCATTTACCCTTCGGCCACATTGCTTACTTAAATACCTGTAAATAAGTAGAACAACAAATTATTAAAAAAATAACCATTACACCAGAAAGCTGCATTAGGATCGGCTATGTTTAATGGAATGTACAACTTATCAGCTCTGCAGTCAGACATGGGCAGTAATGTAGTTGAAAATACTTAAATACATATTTAAATACAAATGTATTTGAATACATGTATTTATAAAATGTTTTGGAGAGTATATTTAATTATGTATTTAAATACTTTCGAAAAGTATTTAGTATTTGTAAATACCTGTTTTTAAATACATTTTTAAAATACTTTTTTGTGAACTGTTCAATTTTGCGAGGATGTACAGTACTAACCACCCAGTATTTAACTGGTACCACAGAACACACTAAAACATTTTTCAAGGTGCTTGTGCCTCCATAAAGTTCCAGGCTCAGCAGACTGGAACTTTCTGGAAGTACCTTGAAAAATGGAATTTCCAGCCTGCTGTAGTGGCGATTGTCACAGACTCACAGCTGCAGTGCGGCAGCCGGCAGTCTATCCTGAGGCATCGTCATATGTGGTTGTGTAAAGTTCAGCGATAACTGTGCGATTAGCCTTAGCCTATTGATCATATTAGACGAGGACAACATTTGTAACATGGCTGCAGCAAGTGGAAGTGGTGGAAAAGAAGAGAGGCAAACTGTCAGATGCTGTCTTTGAAAAGCTTGTGCTAATGAGAACAAATAAACAAAAAATATAATGAATGTCTCGAATGTCTCGATTTTATTTGACTCTAAACTGATGTTAGTGATTTATGTGCTTTTTGAAAAGTATTTAAGTACATTTTAGGAGTAATGTATTTAGTATTTAAATACTTTCTGAAGACCTGAATTTTATTTAGTATTTAATTACTTTTATTTTCAAGTAATGTATTTATTATTTAAATACATCTAAAGTATTTACTGCCCATGTCTGTCTGCAGTTGATAAGAAGAAGCGGACAAGACCATGGACTTTGAATCCATTCTGTGCAGTACGTTTGAAGACCAGGAATGCATAAACCTAGGAAAAGGGATATAAAGTGATGAATAGAACGAATAACAAAATCATTTGTTTTTATGGGTTTGTTTGCGTAAATTTCTTAGAAAAGCACAGAAAAGTAGTACAAATAGAAACCGAGAATGTTGAAAAAGAGATGGATAAAAATTTAGATGCAGAAACAACTGCAACAAACTCACCGTCAAAACACCAAGAAACGACAGAGAACGCCGATGATAATGAAATTGGAATATAGGACATCGAGAACACACTAGAGCAGTGGTTCCCAACCTTTTTTCACTCTATTTCCCCCTTGGGAACCTTAAAAAAACCCGCGGACTCCTTCATTTTTTCCCCCATAACCCATAAAAATAATGTGATGCAGGGAATATGTTAAATATTTATTATTTTTCCCTTATAAAGGCAAAGAGCATAGCAATCTAAAAGTATAACATAAGCATAACTACTGCATTACCACGGGAATTATCCATGGACCCCCTGAAAATCTTGCCGTGAATCCCTGGGGGTTCATGGACCCCAGGTTGGGAACCACTGCACTAGAGGGATGCGCAGAAGAACGATTAGACGGAGAACTTCCACAAATAAGAGAATGCAGCGTCTCGCAGAAAAATGATGACACACCAAAGATTACACAACCATTTAGTAGGTATAAACAAAAGAAAGAATTTGAAACTCACAAATCTTATAAAAATAAGTCGCTGGATATTTAATTTTCTGACTCAAAGAACACAAATAGTGGTAATAAATGGAGTTAAATCTGAAGTCTCAGAAGTCGTAAGCTCTGCCCCGCAAGGTACAGTATTAACTCCCTTGCTGTTTATAATAATGACTGCAACATTGATGCAGATATTAATGACAGTGTTGTATCGTGTTTCGCGGACGAGATATGCAAAGAGATATCAAATAACGGTAACAGAAAAGTTACAAAATATTGTTGAAACACTACTCATTTGGGCGGTAGACAACAATATGAAGTTCAACGAAGAAAAATTCCAACTCATACTCGTAAGATGTGGTAACAATAAGAGCTACAGAATAAAAGATACAAAACATTAAAAGATAAACAGATACCATCAAACCCACAAATCAGGCATCTTGGAGTTATAATGTCATCGGATGCAAAATTCAGAGAACACTACAACAAAGTATACTCTAAACTGTGCAACTAGATCTTTATCCTTCACTGGACCCAACCTTTGGAACAACCTTAATCAAGAGACAAAATTTAACACACTAAAAAGCGTTTAGAAATAAATATTCGTAAATGGAAGATAAATTCATCAAATCCTAGAAACCATATCGTTTTTCAATAGCAAAGCCTAACTCCATTACAACTTTCATCCACCACTCCCTCCACTCTACACACCAGTTACAATTAAGATAACTAATTCTCTCCCTGTAATTAAGATAATTAAGTAATTAAGATAATTAGAATAATTAAGTAATTAAGATAAGTAATTAAGATAATTAATTAAGATAGTTAATTAAGACAATTAAGATAATTAATTCTCTCCCTGTAAAATTATTTCTCTCCCTCTCTATGTAAGGTCAAGGTATTGCAAATTGATGTCAGTATACAAAGTCAAGATTGTTTAATATTATACATATATAAATTTCAAATTATATATCTAGAAAAAGAATGCATAAACCTAGCTGAAGTTAATGTGTTATATTTAAATATACGTGATCTCCAATTATATGACCAAGTTTGTTATTGTTGCTCGCACAGCATCTAGTGTTAACAACCACCGTATTTGTACTGAATTTTACATTTTTGTCCTCTTTTTTTAACTTACTCTAAATAAACACTATGTTCTGCCAGAGAAACATATAATATGCTTGCAAATGGAAGTTTTCTATATATTGTTATATATTTCCAGTATATATATATATACAGGGTGGGCCGTAAGTTTCCATACATAGGAAAAATAAACATTTTTTTATGGACAACCATTTTTATTTATATAATATGCTCTACATGGTTGCCATTGTTTTGAAAACACATTTCAATACGTGTTCCCCACTGTTGATGAACACGCATTAGCACAGTTGACGTTATGCTTGTAATGGCGTTGGTGATACGTTCCTTTAGATGATTTATGTCTCGTATCTTTTCCTGATACACCATGGCCTTCAAGTGCCCCCAAAGATAGAAATCAAGGGGGTGAGATCTGGGGATCTGGGAGGCCACTCCACAGGACCACGCCGACCAATCCAAGCATCCGGAAACTGCTGATCCAAATTTTCCTATGTATGGAAACTTACGCGGCCCACCCTGTATATATATATATATATATATATATAGATATATATATAACCTTTTCATTTTTATTTTCATTCATTTTCATATATATGATGCAAACCTACAAGGAAAAAGAAAAATTATCCAAGGCGTTTCGTGTATTCAGAAGTACACCTCATCAAGGAATATATATATATATATATATATATATATATATATATATATATATAACCTTTTCATTTTTATTTTCATTCATTTTCATATATATGATGCAAACCTACAAGGAAAAAGAAAAATTATGCCAAGGCTCTTCGTGTATTCAGAAGTACACCTCGTCAGGGAATATATATATATATAGGTCCTATATATTAGGGTGCTTCGAAAATATGAAGTATTGATATGTGATTGTCCGACTATCGCGCAGTAAAATTTCTCTTCTAGCGTACCAACACTGTCACTCTGTTCTAACCAGCACAGCATAAACCTGTTATCGTCATTGCTGCTTGCATCTGTAAAATTGTTCACTACAGAAGTTTTTTGTGTATATTTCTGAGGTGGTTTATTCATCTATTTGTTTGTATTTCAGGCTTTTTTGTTAATGAAATAATCATATCCAAAACAGTTAAACCAGCTACTATAACAGAAGTTCGGCTCGTTGGAAGGCCTATACCTGAACTCCCTCAAAGTAAACTTCCATCGATAGGTGATAGCCTCCCTCTTTTCTGTCATCATAATGTTGAGAAAAAACACTGAAGGAGAGTATTAAGATAACAACAAATTCGATCCTTGATGTCTGGAATAAAGCAAGAATTCCTACGTCATACGAGCGAGATGTGAATAAAAAGCTCGAAGAACTTCAATCGAAATGGTTAAACCTCACGAAAAGCATCGACTCAGGAATCCGATACTGCTCTGAAACAGAGAAAAGAGTTTCAAGACAACTCCCCCAATCTCTTTGACATCGCTCACCAACAAGCCATGAACCTAATATCCATACAAGAAGACAAAGACTTCTTGATTGCTCAGCGGAAACCAGGGCGGCGAGGTCTTATGACAGGTGTAGACATTCAGCTAGCAAAGAAAGAGGAAAGGCGTGCAGAGCGAGCGGAAAAGGAACGTCAAAGAAGAGAAAAACAGAGAGGGAAAAAGAAGCTAGTGAAGTGACAACCCACCTAGTATCTCATAGCAGCAGTAGTTCGACACGTATTTTGAAACGCATAAGCTTTTTTATTTATGTATCGATTTTAACCATTTAAAAACCATTTTGTAGAGAATTAGTTACAATTATAATGTATTAGTAAATTTTCAATAACTGTTTTCATTATCTTTTAATAAATAGTTATATGGGAGGGGGTACCCCCTCTGTCGAATTACATTCGTCAAAAATCAAATATAACAGTTATCGCGAATTATGTCAAACCAGTTTTCTTCTTTATCATTGAAAATGCTATTTTCGAAGGAAAACCATAGAAAAAATAACAAATACGAAAGTAGTTAGCAAAAATGTTGGTAGATATACATATATAAATGCCCTCAACATACTTTTTACCCATTTTTAAGACATTTTTTTTTTATTAAAATTAGAAAGTATACATGTTAAACTCCATGAAAATGGTCTTAAAAAAATTTTCAATTTTTTTTTATCGAGTCTCCCCTTAATGTTGCATAAATTAATCAATTAATTAACCACTACCTTGAAAATAATGAATAATTCTTTGCGATAATTCTATCTTACATATGAGGAAGAGGCGAGAGAGCTTCATCCAACTTCAAAGACATCAAAACCCCCCTCAAAACGATGCAAAGGCAACATTGGAATCACTATGGACGTAGCAGCTGCTCTAGACCGAACACGAATCAGTGATAGAAGGGGAACCCAAATACTTATTCCACTTGCTAAACAGGTAGGAGCCAATGTCCGTGAACTTTTTTGAGTCCCAGTGCCATCAGGATGCAGAGGATGAAACATCGGAAGACCTTAGCTGAAGAAATCTGACGTTCATTTTCTCCTGGGGTTCCTCTTCTGTTGCACTGGGACGGGAAAATGATACCAGATTTGATAGGTAGGGAAAATGTAGATCGCTTGCCCATTATTGTATCTCGAGAAAACTGTACCAAATTACTCGCAATTCCGAAGCTACCGAACTCAAAGGCTGATACAGTGGCCCGTATCATTATAGAAACAGGTGACGAATGGAACTTACGTGATCAGGTAAAAGGACTTGATACGACCGCAGTGAATACTGGAACGTTTGGTGGTGTTTGCCTTTTAGTAGAGCATGAACTAAATAAAAAAGTGCTTCACATCGCATGCCGCCGTCATATACACGAACTGATCCTTGAAAAAGTGTTAACTTCGGTTGTGCATGATGTGTCAAAAGGGCCTAATATCACGATTTTCAGCTCTTTTCGAGACTACTGGCCAAACATTCCCCTCCATGATTATACGACGGGTGTTAATGATGATGTCATATTTAACAGGACTAAGGACTAGAAGCAAAAGATCACTTGCTTTGCAAAGAGGCCATTCAAGAACAATTGCCCCGAGATGACTACAAAGAACTACTAGAATTAGTCATCATCTCCCTAGGAGGAGTACCACCGCAAGGCATTCGGTTTCGGGGACCCGGACCAGTTCACTGTGCACGCTGGATGGCAAAAGCATTGTACTCACTAAAAATGTGGATGTTTCGTGAGCAGTTTTCTGTGTCGTCCACGTCAAGTACCCGCAGTTCCTTTCATACCACAAACAAATTACGGATGAATCTTTGTGAAATAAATATATTCATTTGTAAGTTTAAGCAAACATTTTTGGTACTTTAGTGAGGTATTAGTTGGAATGGCGTTTTTTGATCATCGCCTGCCCCGATCCACTAAGCGAAGAATGGTAAAGTTGGATCGAAAGACCTTCCCCGTCGGGTGATGATTTCAGATACCTCAAATATAACAGAATTAAGAGTGTAAGTCTTTGTAAATGCTCGAACCAATGACTTGTCTCAGATTCTTAATGTACCTACTACATTTATGGAGAAAGATCCAAGCACTTGGGAAGATGACAATGATTTTCAGGTTGCCCGAAAGGCAGTAGTTAATATAAAACCTGTGAATGAGTTAGCAGAGAGAGGAGTAGCTCTTATTCAGAAGTTTAACATTTCACTAACAAGAAATGAAGAGTAACAACAATATTTATTGCAAGTAGTTGAAGATCACTGCAATCCTTTCCAAAGGACATTACTTGAAACTTTTTAAAAGCAAGTCGTTTTTAAAGATGTATACTAAACATGACCTATATTACCATTGTAATGTACCGAATTGTGTATACACACACACACACACACATGTATATATATATATATATATATATATATATATATATATATATATATATATATATATATATATATATTACAAATATACTACCTTAGTAAAACAAATAGATATTAGTAGCTTCAGTAGCACAACTAATTTGTAATGTTAACTGTTAAAAAACGTGAGCTAAACAAGTTATACAATCTGTTTTCTAACCGTTGCTTGCGCAACCTCTAAATATCATTTCATGTGGAGGAAATTCTGCATACAACATTTTTTGATCGTCCTCATAAAATAATATATATATATATATATATAAATATATATATATATATATATATATATATATATATTGTTCATTAAATCCAATTTTATGTTCCTTGTAGTTGTAATAGTACATACTGTACATAAAAAGAACAGCAAATGAAATGAAATGGAAATTATGTGAGTGAGAAATGAAACAGAACATTAAATAAAACCAGGTGTATTTAAGAATGTGAATTTTACACACACACACACACACACACACACACACACACACACTGACGGTGTTCATCTCCGCATAAGTTATGTTCCGACATTTTTAATATATGTATATATCTAAGAAATAATTAATTAAAGGTAATTAACTCAACCTAACCTTAGTGCCATAAGTAGTATGATTGCAAAAATCCCGGGTGCAAATCAATTGCATGCAACATGATCAATAATGCAACGAGATGGGGGTTAGACCCTCCAAGGGGGAGGGGGGATATGAAACAATAGGGGAGAGAGGGTTAGACCCTCTAATGAGGGGGTAGAGGGTGTTATATATATCAAAGGGGGAGATGGGGTATGCATGAAGGAGGGAGAGAGTGGATAACCTAATCTAACAATGGAGGAGAGTGGGGGGTTAAGCATGAAGAGGGTTGGGGATAAACCCTCCAAAGGGTGGGTAACCTAACTTAACAAGGGTAATAAAACATAAGAAGGAAACAGAGTAGAGAGAGAGAAACGAAGATGTTCTCAGAGACATATTTCGGGGTATTTTGAATTCTTCACAAGCCTTCCTGGAAGGCTTTAGGATCACTGCCATTTGGCTTAGATACCAGCCATGCCACAGCGAGTCGTATATAGCTTAGACACACACACACACACACCCTTCATTTCCATTAATAGAGAGAGTTGTTTACATGGTGTAAAGGAGAAATAAAACACCACTACATCGTCCTGTCTATTTAATATATATCATTCATGAAATACATTCGGTGCATATGTATATACATTAGGTGCAAAACAGGCAGGCACGTGCAGAGCCGGGAGCTAAAGGGTTTGAGCCCTCCAATTTGCCCTTTCATGCCCCAGAAGTGCCCTTTTTTCAAAAACAAAAAAAAATGCTTTGAAGAGACATTTTTTTCAAGAGGGGAGGAGATGGTACCCTTTTTGTTAACTTTCAGTCCCCCTATCTGAAGTGTCCTGTGTACGGGCCTGAAAACAGGAATAATATATACATGATTTATTTAACACATATTTACATCAAACATAAAAATAACATCCAGTAGAGAAGAACTGTATATACATTAGACGCAAAAACAGGAATAATACACACTGGAGTTATTTAATATATACTGTATATATTATATATATATATATATATTATATATATATATATATATATATATATATATATTCACACACAGGGCGTTTAATGACGAAGATAGAAGTAAAATCCAGGAAGATCTGAATAAAATCGTTGATTGGTCAGTCACATGGTAAATGAGATTTAATGTCGATAAGTGCAAAATTTTACATATAGGTTCGCGTAACGGTAATCTTGCGCATAGTATGTAATGGAAGGAGTTAGCAAGGGTAGAGCAGGAAAAAGATTTAGGAGTTATAGTCACTGGTGATTTAAAAGTAGCGAAACAAAGTACAACAACGGTCAATAAAGCGAACAAAGTGCTAGGTTTTATAGCTCGGAATTTTTAATACATATCGCGTGATATTATTGTTCCTCTTTATAAATCATTAGTTAGACCCCATTTGGAGTACGTGATCCAATTTTGGAATCCGTATATGCGAAAAGATATAGACAAAATCGAAAGAGTTCAAAGACGAGCAACTTAGATGATTCCGTCGCTTAGGTCGAAGTCGTACGAGGATAGGCTTAAGGAGTTAAAATTGACTACACTCGAGACTAGGAGGCTAATGGGTGATCTAATCCAGGTTCTCAAAATTATGAATGGGTTCGATAACGTAAATAGAGATAGCTTTTTCGAAATCTCTCAATATAATAGGACTAGAAATAACTGGTGTAAGTTGACAAGTAGAAGGTTCGAGACAGCAGTTGCCCGAAACTTTTTTACGCATAGAATAGTAAATAGGTGGAATAGTTTGCCGGTATAATTTAATGCCTTGGGGTTCGGAACCCACGTAAAGCTGTAGGTCCTCTCCACCACCACGGAGGTCATGCACAATACGCAATTACGAGCAGAGTTAGGTAGACCAGCCATGAGTGGATCCTAGGGTCTTTGTTGGTCTGAAACATTATAGCATTATATAGACACATAGACGTGAACAGACGTGTTTTATCGAGTGTCCAGTGTTATCAATTGAATAAGTGGTTTTCGTTGATGTGTCTTTAAAAAAAATAGTGTTTGGTGCATTCTTAACTAAATTACTTCTTGTTACTAATCATTCATTAACGAATATATTTCATCTATTGACTTTATTCAGTACTATATTATTTGATTAAACTAAGGATAGTGGACGTGGCTTGCCCTGTTTGTTTTTCAAATCTATCAGAAAACGAGGAGTCATAAGGTTCATTTTCACTTCCTTCGGGAGGTCAGGTAGAGTGTGGTCACACACCGTGGGAAAAAAGTAAAAAAGTCGGTCGAATCGCGGACAGATAAGTACTATTAATACTCTTTCTTTTACAGCTCTATCGTCGGTAGCTTAATTATATATTCATTTAGTATAAATTTGTGTTACAAGAATCTGTTTCTGAGTTTCAGGAACATTTTTGCGGGTTTGCTCAGGTGACGGCGCAGTAAGCACGCGGTAGACCTACGTTGTAATTTATTAATTTCCAAGCGCTCGTTTTTTGTTTTTTGTTTTTTTAACTAATTAAGAGCATGGCACCCCCGTCAAGTACTTGCAGTCGCTGTGAAGGTAAATTTGCCGCTTACGCGTTTACAATGGCTAATAATAATGAACAGTTAGTTTGCAGGTGGTGTTCATGCATGGAAGTCCTGAGGAACGAGTTAGAACGTGAGAGGGAGGCCAGAGTTAGGCTTGAAGAAAGCGTGATGCTCCTGACGGCAAAATTAGAATCCCTTGAGACTCCAGTTACGACCCCTCCTGCCTCAGTTTCTACTAATAATATAAATAGTACTAATAGCCCTCTCTCTTCCCTCTAGTTCCTAATCCTTCGTTCGAGTGCGTAATGGAGCACCATTGAGAAAACCTAAGACTTGTCTACCAGTAATAACAAACAATAAGTTTTCTGTTTTAGGTTTCGAAGATGCTGATGAACCGGAAATACGATTCGTTGGCGATTCCATTGTTCGAGGGCAGCTCGAGGAATTCTGTGGGAGAAACCCTCGTCGTAGGCGCCGTTACTGCTACCCTGGTGCAAGGGTGGAGGATATAACTAATAGTGTTGACCATTTTACAGACGGTACCGCCGAGGACACAACGTATGTTATTCATGTCGGTACTAATAACGTTTTAAATTCTAGATCGGAAGAACTGCTGGCTAGGTACAGGGACTTACTAGAGCGATTAAAGGAAAAAACTAATAAGATTGTTTTAACAGGTATACTTCCTCGAATTATCCAACGTAACGATTTCTACAGCAAGGCGACCTATATTAACAATAACCTAAAGTCTCTTTGCCAACAGGAAGGAGTGCATTTTGCGAATTTTTGGAACAGTTTCTACGGCAGGAGGGACTTGTTCCTCGGAGATGGACTTCATCTTAATGACGTTGGAGCTGCGCGTTTAGGAAGACTATTTCATAATACTGTCTCTTCTTTTCAGGCTGCCGTAACTCGAACGGTCCCAGCGTAAATTCCACAAATTTCCCCTGCGCTCGCGAAGGTGTCGCAATTACAAACAATTTGAAGGTTCTATCCTTAAATGCTCGTAGCTTACGAAATAAAATAAACGAATTTTTTTCTTTAATTGCTTGTAAAGACTATGATTTAATTGCGATAAATGAATCGTGGCTTAGCACTGAAACACGTGACTTTGTAGGGGAGTATCAAATTAGAGGTTATAGACTTTTTGTTAAAAACAGAATAGGTAGGCGAGGAGGCGGTGTTATGTTGTATATCAAAGATAATATTGCGAACGTTATAGAAGTAAAGCACACAATTCCAGAACCAATAGATTCGACTATAGCAGAACTTAAATTGAACGATTTCAAACTTGTTGTTGCGGTTATATATAGGCCCCCTAATCAAACAGCTGATACGGACGAAGCGTTATATCGTGAACTAAAGAGAATAATAGGTAGTGAGCAGGCTTTAGTTATGGGTGACTTTAATTGCGCCAACGTGAATTACGATACAATGCAGGGAGACGCGGAAGGTAATCGTTTAGTTAATTTTCTCGAGGATAGCTTTCTTATTCAAAAGGTTGGGGAACCTACGAGGTTGGACAGTATTTTAGATTTAGTAATAACTACGGATGATAGGCTAATTACTGATCTTCAAGTAATAGAACCGTTAAGCAATAGCGATCACAATATGGTAGAGTTTGTCCTCTCAGTAAGTCACTCGAAACCAGCTAACTCGACTAAAATTCCTAACTTCCAGCACGCAGACTTTTGTAAATTTCGAAATAAATTGTCACACGTCAATTGGGAAAACGTAATGGGGAACTCCAACGCAAAACTAATGTGGGAATCGTTTGAAACAGTATTTAGGACTATAAATGAGGAATGTGTACCGTACAAAATTAAGCGTGCGAAAGTAAATAACAAGCCCTTGTGGTTTACTTCTAGAGTAGGAGACATTATAAAGAGTAGAGATAGGGCTTATAGGCTACATAAGTGCGATAAAGACAATTTGTGGTTACGAAACAACTACATATCTCTAAGGCGTGAAGCGAAAAGTGTAATAAAAAAGTCCAAGCGCGAATTTGAAATCTCCATAGCTCGTGACGGTAAAGAAAACCCCAAGCGATTCTTTCAATACGTCAACAATAGAAATCCAGTAAAAAGTGTCTTGGGCCGTTGAAAAATGTTAACGGAGATCTAGTTTCTGAAAACAAGGAAATGGCTACCTTGCTAAACGAATTCTTTACGTCAGTTTTTACTATAGAAGATGTAACGAATATCCCTACGGTCATAGACATAATACCTTTGATAATGGTAATATTTTGGATAATATTGTGGTTAGTGAAGGGGAGGTAATGCGCTATATTGATAAAATGAAAACGCGTAAATCACCGGGGCCGGATTCCATATATCCCATACAACTAAAAGAATTAAAAGATAGCATTGTTGTGCCGCTAACAAAGATTTTTAATGCGTCTATTTCTGAGGGGTGCGTACCAGATAATTTCAAGTTAGCAAACGTAACACCTATCTTTAAGAAAGGCGATAAAGGTGCGGCGGGAAATTATAGGCCAATCAGTTTAACGTCTGTTGTAGGTAAGCTACTGGAATCAATAATTAGGGATCGTATAGTCGAACACTTAGAATTGCATAACTTAGTTAGAAATACGCAGCACGGTTTTAGGCGAAACAAATCTTGCTTAACTAATCTTTTAGAATTTTTTCAAAGCGTGGTTGACGTTTACGATAGTCATCGGGCGGTTGATGTAGTGTATTTAGATTTTCAAAAAGCGTTTGACACCGTACCGCACAAAAGACTCATTGAGAAAACTAAGGCTCATGGAATCAGGGGTGTAGTAATAAATTGGATAGAAGAGTGGTTGCGAGGTAGGAAACAGAGGGTGGTCGTTGATGGAGCGGAGTCGTGTTGGGCTAATGTAGCGAGTGGCGTTCCTCAGGGTTCTGTATTGGGCCCCTTGCTTTTTCTTTATATATTAACGATTTAGATGTCGGCCTAGTCAGTACAGTTTCAAAGTTTGCGGATGACACGAAGCTGGGTGGTAGGGCGATTAATGACGAAGATAGAGGTAAAATCCAGAATGATCTGAATAAAATCGTTGATTGGTCAGTCACATGGCAAATGAGATTTAACGTCGATAAGTGCAAAATTTTACATATAGGTTCGCGTAACGGTAATTTTGCGTATAGTATGTCAGGGAAAGAGTTGATAAGCGTAGAGCAGGAAAAAGATTTAGGAGTTATAGTCACTGGTGATTTAAAAGTAGCGAAACAAAGTACAGCAGCGGTCAATAAAGCGAACAAAGTGTTAGGTTTTATAGCTCGGAATTTTGAGTACAAATCGCGCGATATTATAGTTCCTCTTTATAAATCATTAGTTAGACCCCATTTGGAGTACGCGATCCAATTTTGGAATCCGCATATGCGCAAAGATATAGACAAAATCGAAAGAGTTCAAAGACGAGCAACTAAGATGATTCCGTCGCTTAGGTCAAAGTCGTACGAGGATAGGCTTAAAGAGTTAAAATTGACTACACTCGAGACTAGGAGGCTAAGGGGTGATCTAATCCAGGTTTTCAAAATTATGAATGGGTTCGATAACGTAGATAGAGATAGCTTTTTCGAAATATCTCAATATAATAGGACTAGAAATAACGGGTGTAAGTTGACAAGTAGAAGGTTCGAGACAGCAGTTGCCAAAAACTTTTTACGCATAGAATAGTAAATAGCTGGAATAGTTTGCCGGTAGAAGTAATTAGTAGCACGTCTATAAACATGTTTAAAAATCGATTAGACGCATATGTTGATAGATTGGGTATAGTTTAAGGTAGTAAAATTAAGGGTTGGATAAGATAGATTTTGATTCTCTTTTCATTAAAGATCACAATAACCAGACTAGAGGTCATAGTATGAAATTATTTAAGCCAAGATGTAGAACAAATTTAAGAAAACATAGTTTTACAAGTGTTGTGGGATATAGGGAGGCAGCATCTTGGGTTAGGGGATACTCTCTGTCCTTACACACCCCATTTAAAGAGATTCCTCTGCCGAGCGGTGCCCCCCATAGTACTGTGAGGTATTGAAAAACTCATGATCTTCACTTGCCCCACAAACACCTTTAAATGGGAGACCCAAATGGGTGCACACACATTTCTACATTACTGTACAGTCTTTACAGCCACACCTACACTTTTCCTCCTAAGTATATATATTGTAATGTATATGGTTGTAAATTGTGACTTGGTCCGCAATTGATATGGACCGTGACTTATTTTTGGTTGGCAAGGTACTGGTATTGATGGATACCGTAATGAAATTGACTGGATTCTTTGGATCTGATATATTTGCATGTCGGTTATAAATAGATATAGAGTGTAACATATTTGTGGATAGTAGTCTATTATGACTTGATCCTCTGGATCCAGAGATTCTATCTTTAGTTTTAAATTGATAATTAATTAGTTTTAAATTGATAATTATTTAGTTTTGTAAAAATTGGTTTTGCCAATGTACAGGCAGTTTTTACATAGTGGAGCCACCTCGATGGGCCGAAGTGGCCCCTAGTGTGCCCACTATAAAAATTTCTTATGTTCTTATGTTCTTTGTGGTTCGGAACCCACGTAAAATTGTAGGTCCCCTCCGCCACCACGGAGGACATGCACAATACACAATTACGAACACAGTTAGGTAGACCAGCCATGAGTGGATCCTAGGGTCTTTGTTGGTCTGAAACATTATAACATTATAACTTATAACATACACACATATACATATACATATATATATATATATATATATATATATATATATATATATATATATATATATATATATATATTATATTAGGGTGGTCCTCAAAAACGAATTTTTTATTTTTACTGCTCCCACCCGATAAAGTAGTTCCACTTCATAAAAAAATTATTTTGGCAAAGTTTTTACCAGATCCGATAATATTTAAGGGTGGCTCTCAAACTTTAAATTTTGAACGAAATCCTTAAAATGAGCAAAATCTGCAGCATCTAAATTTGCTCGCCACTTGTGGTACATACTTTAGGAAATGGTGGATTGGCACTGTTTGATGCTTCTGTATCAGTAGACACAAAAAGATTAATTGTAAAGGGAATTAATGAGACAGAAGGCAGCCTAAAATGTCCTAAACGTGTGAGCCTTCGTCAAGATCATCTCCCAACATTGGATTCCTTGAGCACGAGAAACTCTTTCAAGCTTATACGGGCCCTCAATATCAATACTGCATTTATGCAAAAAGACCCGTCAACATGGGACTCAGATGATGAGTTTCAAGAGGCCCTTCGGAAAGTTGAAAACATCAAGGTCGTGAACGACAATGCCGAACGCGGGATTGCACTTATCCAGGATTATAGTGGAAAACACACTAAGAATGAAGAACAACTTCAATACCTATTGAAAGTCGTGGAGCAACACAGGAAGAAATATCCTGAACCTACTAAGAAGATCTTAAACAGTGAGCTACAGTGAGTGGTCTTGCCAGCCATGACGATTCAAAATAGTACGTCATCAGTGTTATGTATAACGCTTATAATTTAAAATATATATGCAAAATAAAAATCTTTTAACTACACATTATATCAGTGGTTCCCAAGTGGTGATCCATGGATCCCTGGGGGCCAACTGAGATTGTTCAGGGAGTCAATAGAAAACCCCCGCCTTGCAGTTTTGTGGTAACTTCGAGCTTCGACAGCCACCTCTAAATACACTGGCCAACAAAATGAAACTTTTTTTCTCATCACAAACATGATCACACTTCTCTTAATGCATTTTTCGCGCTGATTCCGAATCTGGTTTTATTTGTTTTCTAGCACGTATAGTTATATAGATACACTGGTTTTGATAGTTTTAAGTTTTTGATATTGCTATAAGAAAATTTATGGATGTATAGATCACACTTAGGAATGCTAAACAACAAATACATCATATACCTTATTCAATGTACTTATAAATAAAGAATATATACATTATTTTATTAAAAGCGCTGTGAGTGTGATTTCCTTTTGTAAATTTGGCCTGGATTGTCACGATACAGCATCCAACAATGGTCCGCCATCATGCTTTCATTCCAATATCCTTGGTAGCGCTTCTCCATCATCTGAATATCTTGATGGAAGCGCTCTCCTTGCTCGTCACTCACTGCACCAAGGTTTTCAGGAAAGAAATCTAAGTGGGAATGCAGGAAGTGAATTTTAACGACATTCGACACTCCATTCTTTGAAGGCATCAAGGAGGTTCTTGACTCCATCCTTATACGCAGGTGACTTGTTGCTTCCAAGAAAGTTTTCACATATCCATTTGAACGCCAGCCAAGCCTTCAATTCCAGCGGACTTAGGACTTTTTCAAATTCAGTGTCATTCAAAACCTCCCTTATTTGTGGCCCAACAAAAATTCCTTCCTTCAATTTTGCTGCAGTAACCTTCGGAAATTTCCTTGAAAGGTATTGGAACCCTTCAGAATTGACTACCCATTGCTTTAACAAAATTCTTCATTAAACCAAGTTTAATGTGAAGAGGTGGCAGATAGATCTTTTGGGGATCCACTAAAGGGACAGACTGGACATTGCTTATCCCTGGGACATATGTATACCTAAGTGGCCAGTCACTTTTGGTGTAATGTTCTATAGTGGCGCGACTGTCCCACAGGCAAAGGAAACAACAAATTTTTGTGAATCCTGACTGCATACCCATAAGCATTCCTATAACTTTTAGATCTCCACAAACATTCCATTGATGACTGTCGTATTTGATTGCCTTAAGTAGTATATCCATATTGTCATATATCTCTTTTAGATGGACGGAATGGGCAATGGGATGGATGGCATTATATTACCATTATGCAAAAGAACTGCTTTCAGGCTTCTCTGCGACGAATCAATAAAGAGGCGCCACTCAGATGCCACATACGTCTGAGATATGGCTGTAAATAGTCCATTGATGTCATGGCAATAACAGAGAGGACCGTCTACTGAAAAGAATGCTGTTAATTCAAAATTCCGCTTTCGGTAGTAACTAATACGAACATTGTTCTCAAGTAAATTGTTCTCCTTTAGCTTGAGGCGAGAAGCTCTGATTTCTCTTTAGACAGCGATAAGTCTCTAACAAGATCATTCAACTGTCCTTGGGTTAACTTTTTAGGCTCTAAATGTCTACCTTCAAAAGTGTACTCTGGTTCTGTAGATGGTCCCGAAACGCCAGTTGCACCTTCATCACTTTCATGTCATCTATGATAGAATCTAGCCTATCACTTGGGGGAATTGGAATGGGCAATGTTCATCATGTTTTACTGGTCTACGTGCTGAATCCAAGTTTGGATATACAATCTGGTGTTTGTTCTTGGCAGAAAACCCCATTAAGTTCACACTACAAAAATAACAGTCTTCATGATGATCTCTCGGCTCCCTCCATATCATGGGTATGGCAAATGGCATTGAAGCTTTCTTTGTTAAGCCAATCACGTAATCCATTTGAACAGCCAGAACAGATTTGATGTGGCGCCCATGGTTTATCTTGGTCACCTAGATGGCAACCAAAGTATAGCTTGTATTTTCTTAATGTCGGTTGTAATACTTCGTCACTGTGTTTTAGTTGTCAACTGGCCGCATACGAAACAGAACTTGTCGGGGTCATTCTTACATTGTCGAGGCATGTTGACTGACCTGAGCAAACTATAAATTAAAAAAAATGTACACCAACTTGACACAACAAGTTCTTGGACTGGACTGATCTTTTGACACACAAAGCACGGCGTTGTTGCCTGAATCACAATGCTGCTAGACGTAAAAGCTCACACCTGAAATACATAAGATGTATAATTAAGATAATTGAAATAAATAAGACGAATAAACTAAAAAAACACAATAAAATAAACACAATCAAATGTTGAAATATTAGTATTTTGCCTATTTAAAATGGTTAAATCTGTGTAGTTATATATATATGCCTTCATCTTGAAAACTATACGTGCTAGAAAAGATCTGAATGCAGTTTTGGAATCAGCGTGAAAACTGCTATCCAGCCACCACAAATTTTACTCTGATGAAAAATCTTTGTTGGCCAGTGTTATTATCCGATCGAGCTCAAATTGAAGCAGAATTATTTTCTTATTAAGTGGACCATTATTGGGTGGGAGCATGCAAATTACCAAAAAAAAATATCGCCTCTATAAGGGAGGACCACCCTAATATATATATATATATATATATATATATATATATATATATATATATATATATATATACACACACACACGCATTAAAACAAAAAATAATACAGCTAATACAGAAGAATTCTATATACAAAAAAAAAACAGAATACACAACACTTGTTTAATATATATACATATATATACAGTATGTATGTAAAACTGAACAATGAATAATTCCTATATTCATTAGTATAATCCTTATATAATTCGTATATTTATATGTTTACCCCTCCGTCTATGGCCTGGGTTGGTTCGAAGTCGACGGGGGTTCTAGTTAGGTGGCAGCAACAGATTTGTTACTTGCAGTAGTTTCTTCTATACTACTCTCCGAGTTTTTCTATAGTGGCTCGGAGGATTCTGGGGGGGCTTACTTAATTCTCTGAAGATTCCCTAATTCTTCCTATAACGTATCGTGTAATTTTAATGACTAAGTTCTCTGAAGAGAGCAATGCTCGAAGGAGAAGATAAAGACTTTTTCTTACTGTAATTTATTGCTAAAATGTACAGGTAGTGCTCAGCCTTTGAGTCTAATTCTGAATGAACATGGAAGAAATTATGTGGATTTATATACCCCGATTCTGCTAACATCATTATTATTAAATGTGGAAAAGGCTGTATTATTTTTGCACAATAGTTGAAAATATATTAAATTTTTTGTTGTGACAATGGTTAAACAGATAAAGAGGATATAGGAAGAGGAAGCCATATTTTTATCTTAAACCGCGTATTTTCAGATCTGCTGTTTTCCTGATCCGCCGAGTTAATTAGAAGTGGAAATTGAACTATGCATCTTTATACTAAGATATTCATATGAGCAAAAATTAAAGGTTTAAGATTTACAATTAAATGCTTAGGCAAGACATGACTTCATCTTTTATAACGAAGAGAGAATGTATACAAAACATGAACATTGCAAAATTTAATCAGGATTCATTATTAAGCTAAATCTAAAGAATGATTAAGAAATTTTAAAAAGAACAAGTCACCAATTATTTGGCAAAGTCGAAAACACATTAAAAATTTATCCCAACGAAAAAATAATAATAAAAAAAATAATAACAATATCGCCGCGTATACATTCCTAATGGCGACATAATGGCGGGTCGGACATTGAGTACATTGTAATTTTGGTTTACTATAACTATGATTATAATTACCAATTAATTCACATTCATTTATTATCGTTAATTGCAGTTTCATTAAAGTACATTAATTACATCATATTAAATCATTATAGTTAATTACAAATGACCACAGTTATCTATAGTTTACAGTGTTTCATATTTACATTAGGATAACTATTATTTTGAGATTAACACAAAGTACATGGGCACATATATATATATATATATATATATATATATATATATATATATATATATATATATATACATAACACGCATAACGATATGTAACATAATCATGCTTTGAATTAGAAGTAAACAAGAGTGGAGATTTCGTAATTAGATGGCCGCCTTCCGTGTTGGTCAGCGGAATTCGAACACGTGCGTCAGCATGACGAGTATCTTGCGAGGAAACAATTAAAAAAAGTAACACAAGATAAAGGTCAAGAAAGGACATGGACGTATGAATTGAATAACAGATAACTTGCGTTATGCGAGTTTGGTCCTTATGTGAAAATGAATAATTGAATATAAAGATTATATAGGAATTATTCATTGTTCATTTTTACATATATATATCCTTATATTTATATAATCCTCATGTTTATATAATCCTTGTATTTATATAATCCTTATCTTTATATAATCCTTATATTCATTATATCCATATAATAGTTATATTTGTATACATTTATATTCATATATTCTTTTTTACATAGATACCAAACTCGCATAAACGCTGACGCGAGTTTGGATAAATGTTTGATTTGCTTTCTATTTCATAATTGGTGAATTATTTCTTTTTAAACTACTTTATCATTTTTTTTTAGATTTTGCTTAATAATGTAATCTTGTTCATTCCTTGTATACATTCTCTCTTCGTTGTAAAAGATGAAGTCCTGTCCTGCTTAACGTTTAATTTTGAATCTTAACATTTAATTTTTGCTCATGTGCATGTTTGTTTGTAATTCGTGATGGGAAGGCATATTTCAATTTCCATTTTTAGTTAACTCGGCAGATCATAACATCAGATCTGTCAAAATGCGGTTTAAAATAAATATATGGCCTCCTCTTGCTTAGCAGTCTAGACCTTGCTACAGCTAAAATATTTATTTCGTCTTTAAATATTTTGCAAAGTAAATCAGCCTATTGAGAATAAAAAACAAAAAAGATCAGCATTAAATAATAATGATATCAGTAAAAATTTCAGTATATAAACCCAAAAAATTTCTCAAATGTTCATTCTGATTTGGCTGATCTAACTTAGAGGCTGAACATTACTTGTAACGTTTTAGCAGTAAAGCTACAGTAAGAAAAAATCTTTGGCTTCTCCTTCGAGCCTTGTTCTGTTCAGAGAACTTAGTCTTAAATAGAGAAAAATAGTTTCCCGATACGTTACAAGAAGAATCGGGGGACCTTCAGAGAATTTAATATGCTCCACAGAATCCTCCGATCCACTCAACCTCGAACCGACGAAGACCATAGACGGAGGGGTTAACAACTGGCGACCTCTGCATCCAGGATTCTTCCAGTCTTTCAGACCTTTGAACTAGAACCAACATTCAGTTGACCGGCATGTCACGACTTCCAGTTCTTCATATTCATCATTCGACCGGTGTGTCACGACTCCAAATTCTCCACGCCCATTCTTCGTCCAGGAACAAGTGGCCAGCAAGACACCTCTTCAGGACACGTCTTCAAGGATTTCACCGTAGGAATCTTGTTAAGTACAGATCCTTTTTTCAAATTAATTACTAAACATTTGAGAAGTCACTATTATTAACAGTTAATAATTAGTATCAAGCCAGAATTAACAAAAAAAAAAAAGTGAACATTCCATACACCAGTGATACATTTCTTTTTACTGAAACCGAGTTAATTTCACTATTATAATTAGCACAGAATAATTTTATTTAATGTACCAATCTTAATATTACCGTACCTTCACGTACATTCGAGTGAAAATTTGTAAAAATTTTTTAGTTTGTTTACAACTTTCTTCAAATGTTTCCCTCTTTAGACAAATTGTTGTGCATCATTTGTGTATTTCTTAGATAGAGTAGGTAGGAAACCCACTCCAATTTCTAGCAGTTCAAGTCAGTCGGTTACTTCCAAAGGGACAACCGCCCTAGAGAATAATAGACAGCTTAATTCGGATTTCCGAAAGAAATAGGAAACCCACTCCACTTTATAGCAGTTCAAGTCAGTCGGTTGCATCCAGAGGGACAACCGCCCAGAAATCAGCCCCCAGAGTAATCAGTTCCAGTTGTTGAATCCAGTAGGATCAACACAGTGAGTTTCCAGTCAGTCAGTTTCACTTCAGCCAGTTTCAGTGCAGTCAATTTAATTCAACCTTCTTTTTTTTTGTTGTAAGAGGAAAGAAATTTGCAGGTTTGTGTCTTTTTGCATGCAGTATTTGCGTATATAAATATATAGGTGAATTATATATTTTATTGTTTGTAACAAAAACGGTTTCTGCAAAGTATATGGTAGATT